>JAHZNC010000607.1:0-35813 GCA_027744095.1 Zhuqinia jingwanae | reverse complement strand
AATGCGCATTAAAAATTGTTTTAATTCAAATTCAGACAAGTTGCTTTGACCATCGTCAATAAAAATATCATGTCATATGTATGTATGTAATAATATAAAAAAGTTTTACCAAACATAACCTTTTTACATGATGATGATCTTGCGAATTGCAGGCTAAATTTGTACAGTACGCATAATCTACATATTATGTTATTGCTGGATTTCTTATTAATCAATGATTTGTGCAAATCTTTTTGGTTTAGATATAAATAAATAAATAAGAACTAATTTTGATTAGATTCATGCAGAAGTTTGTGTGTGAAGGACCAACAATAATTATTAATAGTTAAGGCTATATTTTTTTATAAAACTGGAAACCTGTCAAAAACGTCACCATCATGACCAGCCATAACATTGTTTTTCTTATTGCGACACTTGTTTACATGCAAAGGCATGCATTGTTGGTTCAAGGGGCAGTACTACCATCATCAGGAGAAGGAGCTTCAACTCCCAACATTTCCAGCATTCTGGAAAGCCCCAGAATTACTGATTGGGGTGAATGGGGAGACTTTGAAAACTGCCCTGAAAACACGTATGTTAGAGGAATGCGACTAAAAACTGAACCCGCCCAGGGACCCGGGGACGACACAGCTTTGAATGGGGTTTCCTTCATGTGCGGTGTGATTGGTGACCTTCAAAGAACATTGCACAGTCCCTCTAGACAAATTCAAAGTTCATCTGGAAAATGGGGAACCTGGGGAGTCAGTTATGAGTGCCCGGATAGTTACGCGGTGGGTATTTCAACTTCGTTCAGAATCCCACCAAAATGGACAAGATGACACGGCGGCAAATAATATTCGAATATTTTGCTCAAACTCGGACCCAAACAATGCCAACTACCTGGAAGGAAGTGGGCTTAGTTGGGGGGGTTGGACGAATCCAAATTTCTGTGACTACGGAAGTGCCATGTGCGGTATTCGCACACAGGTCGAGGCAGCCAAAGGACATGGTGAGTCACTACTAAACCCATAAACTTTTATGATTTAATTAATTATTATTTATATTTGCATACAAAAGATAAAGTGTGAATATGAAATCATTTATTGATGACAGGTGGAGACGACACAGCCCTAAATAACTTGGACGTTCAATGTTGCCAACTGCAATAAAAATACACATCATGCAACATGGGTGCATAATTAATTATATGCACCTACCTATGTGGAATATTGATCGTGTGTTTTGTCTTTGTTATTTACTTTTAACCTGTAACCCCGTTTAATATGACTTTGTATTTTTATACATTTTAATAGTTTGTACTCTCATCTGAGATTTCTTTAAATGGTATTATTACTATCTAGCACTATAGCTTTAAATAATCAATGCATTTACTTTAAATTATAAAAATATATTGTACCTGAAAATATAAAGTGGGCTAAAAACCCCAAAATTTCAAAACATGGGATGCTTAATATTTGCATGCATATTTTATAATGGCTAGAAGCAAATAATAATGTGGTAAATACATTTGTCTTGTATTTTGTACTTACATCAAGTTTTATGCATGTTATCAAATTGTATTTCGTGTTGAACAAATCACTCTTTATTAAATCTTAACTAATTATTATTAATATGCCACGAAATTAAACACGCGTCAAGTTTGTGTAAACTATCTTATTGTTTCAAATGCTAATCAACACATTTACATCAATCATACTTACCTATATGTTCAAATGACAAATGCAACTTGACGAGTAAATTTTGATACTTGATAATGATAAAGGAAACGGCAGAACAAAATAGCATCCTGACAGGTAATATACCTATTACGTATATAGTCAAAAAATGGAACCAATTCTAATCGATCGAGATGAAATTCAACCGCTGATTAGATCAATATGAGTCCTGAATTGTGGACCATTTCGTGGGACCAAAGTCCAAGGCGTTCATCGGTTCTCATCATATTTATTCTAAATCAGGCTCACATTTATTTATTGTACACTTATAGCGCAACAAATAAGATATTACGTCAATTCGCATTTTTTTTCTTTACTTTTACCATGAATTTAGTAAATATTATCTACAAATTTTACAAGAATAATCAGTTAGTTCAACATGGAGTATGGCGTAGGAGAATAGTAAAAACACTTGAAATGTGGCCCATTAGTCATACCATCCTCAATACTTTATTACAGCATGTTACATTATTGTTGTTGTTGCACCCATTCTAATTGCGCTGCTGACTAAGTTAACCCCAAGTGGGTTTTGATGACATTTTAAGTCACAAAAAATCGTCAAGTACTAGCCGGACAAGACCAAAGTGGATATGGAGTGAAACCCTATCTCATTCCTCTGATTATCTGCCAGTCCTGTAAGCGTTGCGTTTCCTGTGGCTAAAATTGCTTTCTCCAAGAAACTATCAACTATTGTTTCTCTAAAATGAGGTATCACAAGGCCGTATCATGACCGTGTTAACAATCTGTTCATAAGGTTCAATTCCCAAAATCGGTTACAAAAACCGTAATTGTTGAAAAAGTAAATTGTAAAAAAAATTATCGCGTCGACTGACAGGCTGACAACCTAACCTATAGGTTAACCCTAATCTAACCTGGAGTAATGATGCTAAAAGTGCGTTGGATGTAGTTTGGTAAAGTCATCCCATTAAATTAAGCCTTGAATGCAACTACGGAAAATCCAAAGAAATTGCACATCTGCTTGTCCCCCATGAGTGATAACTTGATAACAAATTAATTAACTTGGGTCCATCCCCGAAATACTTTTTCATCTGACAATACATGATTTATATTTAGGAAAACATTTTGTTCAAATTCAAACGTGCACGGTAAGTCTGCCCAGTCACATAATATATAATATATGTATGCATGTAATTTCGTTTACTGATATATTCGCTTATAGTGTGTTGATGACGATAAGCAATCGACCTTCAAATTAGCAGCATAATACATATTATGGACGCTGGAAGCAAATAAAGAAACAACCATGTAGTAGTAATAGTACTAGAGTGAGAATACGAATACCTACGTTTATCTGTTTTACCATTAGTCATGATGACATTTGGATGACAAGCATATCCTATCCAGTGGTGTATCCCATTATGTGCTTCTCGATGAAACAAGTACAATCCGAAAATATGGTAAATTTCGCAAAATTGCTTGCGTTAATTGTCATTGTCACTTTGTTTGTCGCAGACCCAGTGGTGATACTACTGATAATGATGAGATCAAATTTTAGAATGCATATTACATTATTTTGCTTATCCCTATCACTATACACTTTAAAACACTATGGTGTGACGAGGATGATCATAATTCATGACACATGTTTGGATTGACGTTTCCAGTGTTCGACGTGTGTTGCAATTAATTTTGAGGGTTCATTGTTATCGAATATTTACGTGTTTACATGTTGTTTGCATGCATGCTTGCTTTATATGCTTATCATTGTCATCATCATATCATACCGGAGTGTGATCGATAAACATCAAATGGTTTGCCATTAACCAGGAAAGTCGGAGAAAAATCATGCAAAGACAACAACTGTCCCATTTGAAATTAAGCCAACTTATCATCATGGTCATCATCAGCTTGGTGGATAAAAGGCAAGGGTAAACTAAAGAAGACACATCAATTCGCTAGCACAGGTCCAGCAGAAACGAACAGTATTATTGGAACAGATCGCCATTTGCGTTTCGTGACCCGAAGTTGTTTGGACGAGTCTTTCTCTCTTACTCTCTGCTCATTAAATTATTTTCGTTTTTCGAAACGTCTAACATTATCATCAAAATGAAGTACGCTTTATTCCTTGTCATAAGCCTTTCCACTCTTGTGGCTTTCACTTAGCTGCAAGGTCATCCCAATCGACACGGAGGATGACGCCGAGCTTGGTAAGTTCTAGTGACATTGGAGGAATTAAAATTGAATAAAAAACACAAGAGGACGATACTACAACCAAAGTTTGTTTTATCATTAGATACATTCAACATTGAAATATTGGAAGGTGGCATCAACGTCGATACCGTCACAGGAGAGACCACTGAAGACAACAGCACTACTGACCCAGAGGAAACACCAGAGCCCAGCAGTGAAACCCCAGAGCCCAGCAATGGAACCCCAGACCCCAGCAATGGAACCCCAGAACCCGGCACTGGAACCACAGACCCCGGCACTGGAACCACAGAACCCGGCACTGGAACCCCAGACGACGGTACTACCACACCCGCTAGTGCTCCTGGACTTAAAACAAGTAGTTTCAGTGTGTTAACAGCAGTATTTGTTGTGGCTTTCACTAGCTGCAAGGTCATCCCAATCGACACGGAGGATGACGCCGAGCTTGGTAAGTTCTAGTGACATTGGAGGAATTAAAATTGAATAAAAAACACAAGAGGATGATACTACAACCAAAATTTATTTTATCTTTAGATACATTCAACATTGAAATATTGGAAGGTGGCATCAACATCGATACCGCCACAGGAGAGACCACTGAAGACAACAGCACTACTGACCCAGAGGAAACCACAGAACCCGACGACGGTACGACCACACCAGCTAGTGCTCCAGGACTTAAAACAAGTAGTTTCAGTGTGTTAACAGCAGTATTTGTGCTGGTTTACTGTACATTGTAAATTAACAAAATAGATACTGTTTATATTGTACAATAAATGACGTTGCTCCATGTGTAATTTGTTTTAGAGGACAATGCTTTTAAAATGAATGTAGTATTTTAATTCATAAAAATAAATAAGCGCACATCTAAACTACTTCTTTAAAAAAAAAGATTTGCAACAATACATCACTCCTATTATTTCTTTAATAATTGTGTCAACTCCTGTTTTCTCAAAATTCGTAAAAGCAGGTAGAACACTAATAGCTTTGGAACCAGTGAAATCCACATGCAGTATGCCGCGGTCCTTATTGACTGTACATAGCCGCATTGCCACTAAAATGAAAATCATCACAGTTCATAAATATTTTTCATCATTTGAATGAAGGGACAATTTGTAATCTTTTTTATAGAATACATACGAGGGGATCCTTAGTTTTTTTAGTGTCCTGTTCAAGGCATGGGTCAGGGTCCACATACTCTTCGATAGTGTGTGCCAATTTCTCGTTGCTATCCGTCAAAATGTTTTCTCCAGCTTGCATAGACATTTCCGGACTGAATTTGTAAGTGCATATAATCACGATTGGTACCGTAACATAAAATATGCTCGTGGCGATTTGTAAAATAAATACCTACAAAGGAGGCGGGCAACAAAATAGTAACTCATGTTGACTTATTTAAAAAGTTACATACGCATACGTATTATACTTTTGATTGAAAAAAAAACTAAATGTAAAACTTTACAAGCCACAGGAGAAAGCATTCAGAAGCAGTACTATCCGACACGGCGTATCTACAAACCCAGAAGGAGACTGTGTCGAAAACGCAACAAACGAGGAAACCAGTAAATGCCCATCGGATGCGCGTCAAGTCCAGAGCCACTTCATATATTATGTACAAGATGCAGTAGATCCCGAACATGCATATTGACATCAACTAGAATTCATTTTGAAATTAAAATTATTAAATTAAAGTGTATTTAAGCATAATGGGAAATTTTCCAAGCGGAAAACGTATGTTCTTACAGTAAGCCAGTTGCACACATCTTTGAGAAACACATTGGTTCTTGGTAACTCATTGTCATTGTTTAAGTCAACTTCCGAGTGCGTCATCTTTATTTTCAAAATTTTCACATAGCTGAAATTTTTTCAGATCCTCAATAAAGGGCAGTTAGCGTAAAATGAATTATTTAACCTTTTTATTTGTAGTATCCTAAAAATTTCCTCTACAAAAAATAAAAAAATGTAATAAAGGGCAGTTAGCGTAAAATGAATTATTTAACCTTTTTATTTGTAGTATCCTAAAAATTTCCTCTACAAAAAATAAAAAAATAAAAAAATGCATGTTAACTTCTATGGGTACCCTTATTGACTGTATAAACTTTATTTGGATACGTGCAATTGATAAATGTAAAATTCAACAGAGACAAAAACTACCACAAAAATGTAATAAAAATATAAACGCAAAAAATATTGGAAATAAAAAATTTCGTCCATGGGGTATCGGAAGACATTGTTCATTGACTTCATTTGTTTATGAGAAATATATTTATGTTTTGAATACAATGAATTGCATCCTGAAAGCATATTCTGGAAGAATTTTTTCTTTGCTATTTAGCGTAAACGGTTTGCTTTGACGCTGCCAGCGTCAAAATACAAGCATCCATTACATTCCCGCTTAATTATATTTACAACATAATTACCTACATATATGCCACGAATGGTCACGATTAGCATACTATTGGAGATAAAAGTTGGAAGTGTAGAAGGGGAGTGTTTATTGCACATTTCACAAAAAACGTTTACAGCATATAAGGTAACAAACTATATTAAAGTAAATAAAATATTTCCTCCAACGATTGAGAGGGGGTAAATATTTGCAAAATATTAGAAGAAATAACACAGGTGGCATTTCCCCCTTTAAATTGCAATACTGATTCTTTGAGTTAGATATGCCTTTGATTTCGGTTCTCCTAAGATGAAAATGATGCTTCTTTCTCATGTATTGATGAAATCTCTAGTGTCTTGGCACCATGTGCCAAATGGTTTCACTGCGAAAGGGATGAAGTGATAGTCCTCTAAAAGTTCGCAATATTTGTTGCGTTTCTTTGTCGCTGCTAATCCTGCAGCACTGACTGGTATCTTCAATGGTAAATTACGGTTTGATGAGGCTAAAGTGCCAGTACATGTAGCATCCCAGTTTAGACTGAAATAAGTAAATATAAATAATATTTTTATTCAGGTTCAGTTCCGGAAAAAAACACCCGCTTGATGCATATTGCATGACATCTATACCACATAATGGCAGTTATAAAACCTTCAGTCATATCCAAGTGATATCTGTAAACAAAGTGTGGCATTTTCACTTGAAGATGGCAGTAGCATCCTTTTAGGTACAATTATTGGTTCATGCCAGATAATTTAAATTGGAGAAAAATAAAGTCCGACAGAATGACAGAATGACAGAACGAATATGAGTACAAAACATAAAAAATAGCTAATAAATCTGAAAATACAGTTGGCTATTAATAATACATGTGCCCGGAGAAAGTTACCCATGCTAAAACTATTATTTAGGAAAGGGTGCTTTCCCAATTTTATTATACTAACTCTTACCTTTAAGGTAATTCATTAGCCGAGATTTCCCCTCTTATTAGCCGTTATGTCCACCAACATACATGATCTGGAATCCAGATTCTGGATATCTAAATGTGATAGATAGTAATATCTAACTCCGTCCACAGCTTCGGATACGACGGTTTAGGATGCTTCCCAACTTTCTTCCGAAAATTCCAATATCCCCTCTAATGTATTTGGACATCCCTGTTCCTGTTCCACCTGAACTAAAGCTCATGGAAATTCATGACATAAAGCTCGTAATCATATCACTTATATTTGGAATCTATAAAGATGAGCTCCTTGGACTGTTTGACTGTTAAGTACCTTTCGCGCTACCCTCAAAGAAACGTGATGTTATTTGTTTGTAGTGAGCAGTAATGAATGATGATGACTGATGATTAGTGTAACACAGCCTGTGTTACACAGGACAGCAGCAGCCTTTATATATAAGATTGTCATGTCAGGATTTTATCATGCACGGACAGTCACAGAATTAGAGAATGATTTTACTTTTGATAGTAGCATGCATGTACTATGTACTTTACTGGTGGCTGAGTTGTGTGGTACACATAAATGCACGATTTTCCCATATTAATAACCCCATCATGGTCATGTTTACAACTTGGCTACCTTAAAATGGTGTAGGCTCGGCTCAGTAGGTTCTGTTCGTATTCATACAATTGAACACAAAAATGTATTGCGTACTTTTCTTTGTGTGGTACTTACTTGGAACCACAAGGTTATATTTAAGACGAGTCTGTGTAGTCTGTCCTGAATTTCACCAACTGATAACTTATCAGTCTGGCTAGAAGCCTCTAATGGTAATCATTGGTCACGCACACGTTGAGGTACAAATAATTTTTTATCCCATTATAATATGCAACTTTTGACACATTATTTGAAAATAACACAAGCAATTTGCATTATTTTAATTTCGTAACTTTCCTTGGTAGTAAGAACTAAAACTATCTTCAACAACAAAATATGTGGTCGCATTTGTTACCGAATACTTTCACCAACAAATACCTGTCAGCAACATTTTAAAAATTTGCCACACGTAAATTAATATAATCCGACATATAACTTAATTTTACTGTCACTACCGCGTTTCCACATTTACATTGTTACAGTTTTATTATACTTTGGCGAAGTGCGCTTTATTAAGGTTGTATTGTGTGTCTGTACTTACGGCCGTCCGGCCGCTTGATCTCCACAAAATGCCAATTTTTGCACAAACCCATAGTTAAAAAAAGCAATACCCTTTTACTCGATTACCCCAGCTATGGATACCAAAACGTGATTTTGTCATTATGCTAACATACATCATTTTTTACCTTTAATTTGAAAGCACTGGACGAGTTACACAAGAAACTGGTGTAACATGGACCCCACCTCAGGTGGAAGCGGAGAAGCCTTGACTCCTGTGCTAGCCTATAGCAAATAACACTCCATTCGAAAGCTCTTCACGAGTACTATAAAAAGCGTGCAGTACTTTGAACCCATATTGACCGTCTAAACTTTTTACAACGTTACAATCATTTACATATTACTATTACATCTTTGATTCTTCAACACACACACTCATGGTCATCATCATCAAACGTCACACAAACAAAAACTTTTTTTCTCTTTAAATATGCGCTTGTTGACTGTTGTTGCAGGGAATTTCATTTCGTAGAATCCTTTGCGTGTTTTTTGTTACTATTTAGCAGTCACATCCCGTCTGTTCAACAATACACTACAATCCCCTCTTGGTAAACTCACTCCTTTTTTTCTGCATTTAATATTGTGTGTAGTAGTGTGAGTGTACTATAGTGTACAATGTAGTGTAATGCTTTTTTATAAACCGTAGAATTCTGTTTATACTTTGTATGTAATGCATTGCAATACTTTTTGTACGTACGGTAATAAAAAGTTATAATAATAACAATATGCAAACTACACAAAATAATAATATTCAGAAAAGTCAAGTCTGCTTCTTCTTGTTGTATATCATGTTTTGTGGCGAGTACAGCTGCAGCAGAGTTTGATATAAATGTAAAAGTATTGTAGATTTTGTAGCAAGTGTTAACTTAGGTATTCACGATTGGTATTTGATACTCAATTCAATACACAAAGGGGAATGGTTATTGTGTTGGATTTTGGTTCGTAAATTAAAATTAATTACTCAGCACATCTGAGGAAAAACAGAATAATGAATCATCATCCCAATATAATTCAAATTTACCATAATAACCATACAAAAATCACTTCAACTTCCGTCTTCATTTTGATTGTCCAGCACAATTGCTTCAGTCAAGAAACTACAATATAAAGTAAAACAAAAAAAAATCAAGATGATAAAAAGGCTATACTGAGTTTTTACAATCGGGATAATTTAATTATACCATTATCAACAAGTACGACATTAATTTGTTTGTACATCCCTTGTAGTGCAATTTTAATTGTCAATGATTTAAAACTGAAATTTATGTGAACAATTATTTCGTTTCAAATCTAAAAATGAATTATTATTTGACATAAAAAAGTGCACCATGCATAAAATTGCAAGAATGACAAAGAAAGTGAGTGAATAGTGAATAAAAACACATTTTGTAATTTGTTTTTGTTTACATCCCATTGTGTTTTAAGTTTTATGAGTTTTATCAATTGGATTAGTATATCTTGTATATTTAGTATATACTAAATTTGTACAAACTTTCTAATAATAATAATAATTGTAATCAAGTCACAATTATTATAATGGGACATTGTGTGTGACAGAGAAAATTACATTGTTTTATTCCAAGAAGGAAAAATATCTGCTCAAAAAGTTTGCTTTTATTGGGCGAAGAATACAATTTAAATTTATTATGGAAGCGAGGATTCCGATCTTGTGAACTGTTGGACTTGGGCAAGGCTAAGGCCATCGACTAGTTGCCTATTTTACTTTCTGGAAAGAAAGTAATTTTATTAGGTTTGTAGTGATACGCCAAACATTTAAAGAATGATGTTCATCGTTGTTAAATGCAACTTGAATTCGACTTTAATTTACTAAATATTTAATTTTTTAAATACCACACAAATAAAATATGCAGCTGTGCTTCCCGAAATTAAAAAAAATGTTTTCCTTGTGACGTGGGGGTCAACTATTACACCATTTTTTCCTTAAAATGTACGTTTACTTTTTCTACACAATAAAAATCTAAAAAAATGGATACTGCCATGTTATGAGGTAAGATTAAAATTATAGAGGTGGATTTTCACTTCCTTTGTTTATGTTCAGTTTAATTGGTTTCTAAATCGAGCTTGAAAGTATCATTTTAATTTCACTAGTGCAGTATATACATTCTATCTAATAACAGGTTGCATTTTGAAGTTTTACGGATTCAAGATTCATTTTTTAAATTAGTAGTACTTATAATAGTAACCTGGATCGAATAGTTTTTGTCCCAAACTTGAATCCAAAGGTCGCTTTGCTTTACTTGCTTATCTATTGTTGCTAAGAATTTATTGTTGGCTGAATTATTGTTCCTGGTTGAAGTGGTATACGTTGACAGTAGTCTCTGGAGTAGTCTAGATCACATTTTCATCCGCATGGCTGTTCCACCCCTCATATGACATCATCGTAGGTTTGAAATGATGGGGGTTGCTGGCCAATTCTGTGGCTTGTTAGTTTTGTTGAGTCGAGTAGTACATATTTCGCCGAGTTTACCAATTTACAATTTTAATTAACTGCTCAATTGGACAAACTTTTATTCATTGTTGTAAATGGTAAATTGAATGTTGGATTGTCCTTTGTATGTTTTGAATAGATCTTAATAGACTATTTAAAACAAATTAAACCAGGCAGTTGTACATCCAGCCATGAGCCATTGAGTCAGTTTGGTGCATTTAATTCATAGCATATTAAATTGTAATTTTTGTGAAATGATAAATTTCTTGAGGCTTGCAGGCTTGAGATGTAAAAACTAACAGCACATTCAAATGAAATGATATTTCAACTTTCATCATCTTGGAAGATGAGTATTCTAATCCTTGTCGTTTGTCTTGTAATATGGTTAGCCTTTGATCTTTGATCGTTTCGCTCGCAGCCATTTAAATATGATTATTTTGAATTTTGATTATGTAACAAAGTGATGACGAATTATGAAGCAAGTCTACCAAGTAAATGCCAGCCTGAACTTTAATGCGCGAACTTGCAGCCATGAATCACTATACAATATTTGATACGAACGACGTAATAATAATATAGTACAGTAAATCAAGGTTGAGAGGTAGACCAGATTTATTACGTGAAAATCAATTTCCAAAGATAATTTGACATGGCTAATACCGAGAATGGCATGGGTTATCTACCGGTCCTTACCCTTTCCCGAGTGACATGAAAGCCAATTTCTAAAAGGAAATTTTACTGATCTCAAATAATTTGACAGTGGTGACTAGTCATGTATTTAGTAAACGAGTACGCACATTTGTCTGAAAATCAGTGTTTAATGGTGAACGTTTATCATTTTCACAATTAGGATTAGAAAAACAGTTTGCTTTCAACTGACATATTTGCGTTTGAACTTTTAACATTTGTATCCTGCAAGAAAGTGAGTTTTGGCCAAAATCTGCCATCTTATTCTGTGCATAAAAATTTCAATAGCAACGTTGGAATTGATTTTTACAAATCCCTCGTCTCTGTTAATAGGGACGAGCACTCTTGCCTTGCCCTTGATAAGTTTGAATTTTGGTTTTTAATACANAAAAATTTCAATAGCAACGTTGGAATTGATTTTTACAAATCCCTCGTCTCTGTTAATAGGGACGAGCACTCTTGCCTTGCCCTTGATAAGTTTGAATTTTGGTTTTTAATACAGCGGTTCCACTTATATCGTTACAATTTGTTATTATTTACACTTACCTAAATTACTTAAATTGCATGTCGTTCGGTTAGTGTAGATGCTCGTCTAGTTGTCTAGTTATGTTGGTAATGGTAGTAGTAAATCGACGCAGTTTCATGCCCACTGACCCAATTATGGTCCATTGCCACAATCAAGAATCATACAACAAAGTATATTATTCTCTTTCTCATTGCCAAATGCCATCATCATCACTTGTATCTTGTATGCATGAAATGATGGCATTCTACTACTCATTCATATTAAAATTTCCACTTTTTTATACTAAGGTGACCAGTAAAAAGCATGAAGACGTTTCTTTGTGATTATGAGACAATGACGACATAACGTTGATCATGAAATGATGATTATGTGTGATCATCATTCCCATTCGAATAACACTTTAATTACTAGCAGCAAAAATAATAATATTAATATAAAGTTGAAAATAAAATGAACAATTATTTAACTTCAGATTTTTTAGCGCGCTTCGATTCCTCTGCAGTTTTGACTTAACTTTTAACTACAAGGTAGGTAGGTCTACAGGTGTTTGAACCTATTATTAGTATGTCTGATGTACACATGTTATTGTTGTAATTGCACACATCAAACATGGACCATCCATTTTTTATGGAAAGAATTTAGTGCAACATCTACTACAAGTAGTATAGTTGAGTGTTGAGTCTTCCTTCCTGGTTTGCATTTTTGAAGAAAAAAAAATATTTTTCGCGACTTATTGTTAAAAGAGGTGTATTAGAGGTATGTTATTGTCTCAAGTAAACGTGTAGTAATAAATGTGTATGCTATTATATGGGTGCTAGATGTTTTGCATTTTTTACTCTCCTACCTAAGTTGCATATTTTAACATTGATTCATCACTTCCATTGTATTTGCTGTGTGTGTAGTAGTAAAATGTAACATACCTGTTTGTAACTTCAGCAAAAAGTTAATTAACTATTCGTGAAGCAGAATAGTGTTTGAGATCGTTACGAATGTCTTGTCGTTCATTTGTTCGCGCTCTCGTGCGCACATAGCTCTCAACCGATCATCATGGGTCAGGAAAGACTATACAAGCATCCTCGCCCCTAAAGGGGCACAAAAAACTCGTAGCATATAGCATGGGTATGTAATTTACTAATTTGTTGGGAATGGTAAAATTGTCATATCATTATTGGGAATGAGACGCACATAAAAATTGGTCCTTTCGGGTTGGTAATTTCACACACTGAACACGAATATGTAGTCCACCTGAATCCTTCATCCCCTCCTCAGGGAATTATAGCGCGAATAGTATTTCCAATCTGTTAAAAAATAGCTGATTTCTATTGTCTTGCATGTGAAAAAAAAATATTTAAGGATGGATTGCGCGTTATGTTTTGCAAGTTTGTAAGTTACGTTGATGATTTGCCTAGTTTTTTTTTCTTAGCCTATCATAAGTTCCGCTGTCTGCCTACGCTGCACAGAGTGATGTAATGCGTTGAGTAATATACATAAATACATGCTAGAGAACGTGCCTGGCTTCTTTGTGAAAATACAAATCTTAATACAAAGGCAATTTTTAACGAGACAGTTTGATATAATTAAAACGAGTATGTATGCATTATGCATGTATATGCACAAGCAACAATCATGGCATGTCAGTTCTAGTTCTTTAATTCTGTGAATTTAAAGCAGTCATTTGTGAGTCCAGCTTTTATCCAATCTATCTGGCTTGAAATGATGACTGAGGTGGAATTCTTCATTTTACATTCGTGCCTTTTGTTTTTAACTGGATGGGAAATAAAAATATGACTGTAATATGCTGACGGATTGTAAAAAAAGGTTAAGTGGGGAAGAAAACAATGGCAGTGGCAAAGCTACTGGATTTGGCACACACACATACACACACACACAAAAGATGTACATACGCATTTTTGTAATTTGCTTGATTGGACGACGAAACACGTTGCGAATTGCGAAATGTCCATGACCTTGCTAATGGCGTGGCGGTCGTCGCCTAGTATCTTGTTTTTGCTCTTGATTTTGCACTGGTGCATCCAAAGTAGGTGTTTTCCGTGCAGAGAGAATTCAGGTGATTACAGCAAGTGAAATTGAAAAATATACAAGAATACTACTGTGGAACATGAAGTAGTGCCGCCGTCGTGCTTATAGATTTTCACGAAATCTTGAACTTAAATGAGAAAATTATCTTCAATAATTGTTAGCCATAACCTGTTAGCGTAATAAAAAGCCATTTCATGCACATGCAGTGATGCGTTCTTGACCATCTACCCATACACATACATGTAATACACAAAAGCGGAAATATTCATCTTCCAAAGTTCCAAATGTACCAATTACCAAACTGTCGTTTGAGCATGATGCATTAATGCATTTAGAATGAAGATACTCTTCTTGCTATAAATTCTTCATTCAGTTCACTCCTTGAAATTAATTTAATCTTGACGTATTTGCTCTGCTACTTGCCTGCTTGTTTAATAAAATGGATGAGAATAGGTATAAAATATAAAAGCTACTGGTGACTGGTTGAGAATATTAATAATAGTAGAAGTCACAAAGTCAGACGAATGAGTGATGAAGAGGACAGACGAAGCACGAGAAACTCATGTTTGTAGCTGCTAACAAAAGGAGAATACTTAAATGAATAAGAACTTATGAATATTTTATGAAAATGACTTGTCACTTGTGGCTTGGCAGGAGCAGACAAATCACATTCAACATTGTTTCGTTGCAGAGCAGCATGCAGCAGAAGCAACAGAGTTATCCTTCACTTGCACTTGTGTGGCATCAACAGAAGACCGCAGGTCTCCATGTAGACGGATATTCTTTTGGTATGACCGTCTGTCATGATATAGATTTTCTCCATATACTAGCTCTCATTCCCCCAGCTTCAGGGAAGTCCCCACGATTGAAAACGCCGATACAAAACCGGCAGGTTGTGGGTTTTGAGGTAAGGAAAAGTGCAAAATATGGAGTTTGAGACCTGAATATTGATACATATACACCTACAACCTATGTGTGTACTTTGACTTCCACATGCTGAATACTAATTTGGGAAGAAAAAAACAAATGAACAACACCTGGTGAGGTGGGAATAAATGCAAATATATCACCAAGCTAAAAAGTACACTAGTGAATGGCAATTCTAATGTTGGCGTATGATCACATATATTATGCTCGTAATAATATCTGTGTAATAATATCTCACTCGATATTCCAAGGAAGCAATATTGAATGTAGGTAATATAACACTAAAATAGGAAAATGCAAGACTGACGATGTCATTCATAACTTCTACAGAAGGATACTAATGCATTTCAATTTTGATTGCATCATTTTTTTTTGTACGTGTGCTGTTCGCGCACTCAGCAAAATTGAATGGATCTTTGAGGCGTTGGCTTTTTTTCATGTTCAAAAATTACTAGAGTTTGTAATGTGTGTAAACTATTTATTTGGCTTAAAATGCATCAATCAGTATCAACCAACCATACACATACGTACCTACATACAACAGGTTCTTATATGATAATAATGACTTCGACTGATGGATTTGATATGTTACATATCATATGTACCTATATGACCAAGGGGAAACTTACTTCAAGTTTACTCTCTTTTTACTAATTTTACTCAATTTTTCATACAAGGTATGGCAAATGAAAAGTAAAAGTGAGAGATGCATGAAGCAAAGGTAGATTTAGAGAATTAAGGTAAAACTTTTTTTTTAAATCTCAATGGATTAGTCGGAATTATACCATTACTTGTTTTTTTTTAAAAAAAGAATCGCAAATTTTGTATGCAATTGATGAAACTATTAAAAACATGCGACCAAAAATTCCACCAAATTCCCTGGTCAACGCTTGTGCCGTACAACTGTACTATTACATACGTAATATGTGATACTTTTATCATGTCTACTTTGCAGTATTTACAATATTCACAATCATAGTATTAGTATGCAATCAATCTTCATCAGGTTATTACTATGATTATTATTAAATCACTCAAATGCAATCACCGCTAATGCGCAAAAGGAAATTATGCTGTATGGTAATATACAAAACCAAACTAAGCGACCTATCACTATCACCATATTGACCATATGTATATATTGAATGTACGCTCCAAGGTCAATCATGCTTTTTTTACCTTTTCTCTGCGCAATATTTCTGTGCTGTACAAATATGTGTATGGCAACATGGAGGATATAATACGGAACGATTTTGCAAAGATCACTGCACAGCGCGGTGTGTAATTACATACGTGGTGCGTAATACATATTCAATATTAGTAATAGTGCAAAATGCAGATCTGCTAATTCTTCAGGTGTAATTAGGAAAACAGTGCAAAAAATTAGTGTGCATTTGACACTTGTGTATACTTAATTTGCGGTTCTTTCCTGATACACCTCATTCATCACGTTTTGGTAAAATATTTTGGTTTTCTGTATTTTTCTGAGTAATACAATTGTGATAGACTAGGTTAGGTTATTGAAATAATTAAAACTTGATGTAACCTACATTAGGAAACTTACCTTGATCTTTGTAAAAATACTCCCGTTCGTTGATGACAAATATGCATACAAATAAGCAACAACAATTAACAAATGCATATTTATGTGCGTTCATCATGCAAATGATGGGGGTATAACGGGAAAGAACCTAATTTTCTCAGTTAATTTCACACATGGTTTGATCACAAAACACCAGACCCCACGAGAGCTCATATAAACCGGAGAATCCAGCACAAAAACACCCACCGTGTATTAGCTCAGTGAAGTCATTCCATTTAGTGGTGATGATAATATCGATGTCGCTATGACAGACATATGGGCGGGATACCGGGTCCGACGTGTCTCCTGATTTGTTTGGTTTAGAAAATTCCAATGTGCCACAATCGAAGGAATTCAGCATTTTTTCAGCTAATATAAAGAAATTTTCCTGTTTACATACCTACGCATCACATATTATTCCCTCTAGATTTTCATCTATGTATTTAATATTGGCTCGGTGTCCGGTGTAAATCGCCCATATTAGCTCATACAATGCACGTCCTGCTTTCTGCGTTATAAGAGAATGATACATATATCAATTACTTTTATCATCCACCCACCCAAAACTACATAAATACTAAAGAGTAACACCAAGTTGTCTGTTTTAGCCAACAACGCTAACAGATAAGAACAGATATGATATATGTAATACATTAATACATATAGATAAATGTAATGGTAAACTGAAGCGCAAGTAATCCCATAGAACATCCTTGACCAGGTTTTAGCTTTATGAACATGACATTACTATGAACGTTACTCAAGTTCAGCGCTCTATTTTGTTAGTCACTAACCACCAATAATAACCTCTCTGTATTTTTTGTATGTTTAGGATTAGAACACATTATTACACATGATGATGGTTTTAATTTTAATTACTGTAAATTTGATTATTTGTTAGATTGTGAAAATAAGTGGAGTTTGGCGAAGAGTAAATGCAATTAGTTTCGGTCATTACTCATTACATAATAATATAATTATTACAAGCTACACCTGAAATGAAGCAAACCTCCTCCGCTACTACGTAGTTCGTTACAGGAATTGGCAGTATTGAAACACTTCATTTCGTGTATACCTATGCATGTTTTAGAATAGGTTTTTATGGCTTACACATATCTGCTTGTGTAGTGATCATGTTTGCGTCGTTGTCTAATGAATGGGATCTTGGGATCGTGATGACGCTCATTTTCTGGGTGGCAGTAATAGTGCTGAGCTATATAGTTGGCTGTGTTCCCAAAACGGATAGACAGTTTGTGTCATTCATTCATAAACATAAATTCCCTTAATGCTTGCTTGCACCCAACTTGTGCGTAAAGATCACATCTTTCTAATTTGGTTTATTAACTCACTCCAATTTGCTAGCGCCAGCTCCATTTAAATTACTTTACTTGCTTTCCCTTTCAGTACTTACCCATGTGCAGGTGTATATAGTTTTGTAAGTTAAAATTAAAACAGACAGACGTGCGATTGGGTTTGAGTATGGAAAAAATATAAAATAAAGTACAAAACGGAAATGGGCTGTGCACGCCGACAGCGACATACTATCTGTACATATATGACTACAAACTTTGTCGACGACGCTTTCTGATATTTTTCTGAAATGCATAAACTATTTATCTAAAGGGATTCTCATTTAAAAAACAATGAATTTCTAAACTACGCACCCATAAAAATTTTAAAGAAGTAAATGAAAAATAAATGTTCATCTTCCTTGTTGTAGTGAGAGCTCCCCAAGAAATCAGAAAATAATGGAGAGGAGGAAAGTACCTTAAATTTAAAGAAGTAAATGAAAAATAAATGTTCATCTTCCTTGTTGTAGTGAGAGCTCCCCAAGAAATCAGAAAATAATGGAGAGGAGGAAAGTACCTCCACTAGCAGAGTTTCCCCTTCCTGGCGTCCATTCCGCAGGGAGAGCAATGGATTTGCTGAAAAGTGGGGGACACATTGGTGGTGGCAGAGGTGGCCATCATCGCAACAGGAGCTTGGACATTGGGTAAGTCTAACCTATATCAATATCAATCATGATCGTGGTGAAGTAAATATGAAAAAATAGTTTAATGCCTAGTCAATGATAAGATAATAAATAAATATAAAGGTTCTGTATTGTATTTTATATTGCGTTGTCTTTATTTAAAGTGTTCCAATGTATCAGATATTGATATTACAATTGTTAATATGTAGCTGAATTAGATTACTGTTCTTACTTAGAATTAATTTTGATGGTTGTAGTTAAATTTGTTTGCGGACAAATTTTGATCTTCATTTAACGGTAAAAGCAGGAGGTGTCTGCCTCGATGCCTATGTGATAGACGCTATCCGTAAAAAGTTTTTTTTACTCGGCTCGGCTAGATGATTACGATTACAAAACACGTCTTTCTCGTTTTTTTTTAAATGATGCCTATGTGATAGACGCTATCCGTAAAAAGTTTTTTTTACTCGGCTCGGCTAGATGATTACGATTACAAAACACGTCTTTCTCGTTTTTTTTAAAACAAAAATTGATAATTAAAACGGAGACCTGGCGTTTATTCCCGCAATGAATTTTAGAACGTTATTTTCATAAATTTCGGATGACATAAGCCATTCTTGAACGGTTGATGACAAGCAAAATTGGCGAAACATGTTTTTCTTTAGATTTTAAAATCCTAATTCCATTTCACAGCCTACCACTAGTGAGATTTCATTTTTTGCTGTATTTCCTTGTTCCGTTTTGGTTTAAAAAAAAATTTTTTTTTTTACTTTGGAAGTGTTGTGGCTTGAAAGTGTGAAGTTGCAAATAATGATACACAACGATTTTACAAGGACAACGAAAAAAAATCAGGGCAGCGACTCACGATACGCTTTTTCTGTAAATACGCGGCAGCAACTTCGCTTCAGCCACCACGTAATATTAATACAGGTAATTTGGTTTATAATATAAGAAAATTTTATAGCTCAGATGAACGTACATATGTATGTGTAGTAGGGAGTGAGATTTTATGGGGGACTATTATTACGCCTACATGCATGCCACTTTCGTATTTCTCCTTGAAAAATAAAAATGAATTTAGGTAGTTGAGTTCAATTAATGTTGAATGTGGCGGATCAGTAAATGCTTACTTATTTAGTCATGAACGTTAAATCATTTACAAGCAAGATAACTTTTCTAGCAATGAAGTAAAGGTACAGACTGACTTTGTAGGTACTGAGTGATATCTTTATTCGAAAAATCCTTTTTGGAAGTAGTATATTAGCTCCATGTTTTTAACATGCACCAATTTTGCACAGGGCTGGCAGTAATCCAGGATTACATTAATCCTAATCCAGGATTACGGATTACGGATTGTAATCCGCAATCCGTAATCCCATCCTTAAATTTTTGAAGGTCAAATATGGATTACATTACGTACTTGTTAATATTGATTTTTCATCAGAATTATGACGTAAGAAATGATGTTTATCTAAAACTTGTCGTTGTTTACACGTTTCTAGTATACAATTTTATAGATGAAAGCAAAATTGTAATTCAAGATGTAATCCGTAATCCCACAAACAAAAATCATACGTGTAATCCGTAATCCGTAATCCCACATATAAAAATCATATGATGTAATCCGTAATCCATAATCCCATGAATAAACGTAATCTGTAATCCGTAATCCTAACCTCAAAATGTCGGGATTACACAGCCCTGATTTTGCATTGGTGAAAGTATGTCTTCACGAGAATCTTATTGTTGCCTGGGGTGATTTTGGTCGTTTTTAGCACCTAGAGTTGGGGTTTAGCCTTGAAGTAACTTAAAATTGGTAAGTGTGTTATGATGTTGAAGGAGGTGGCAATTTTTGTATAAGTTAACATATATGGACAAGTTCGGAGTCCGAATTTCGGACCTGCAGCTGTAAAAGTAGGGACCTGGTTTCTCAACTTTTGCTGTTGACGACCGGGCAGGTATTCATTTAGTTTAGTGGTTAAAACAGGCGAGGAAATACTAGATACGGATTCACGTTATCCATGCTATACTCACCACCTTGTGCCACTTTTTCTCGGAATCGTATTAAAATGAAAACAGCGAATTTGCCCGCAGTAAAGGTTGAAGGTGCTTCTTTTTTGTTGAGTATGAAAATGAAAAGATGAGATGGAATGTGAAAATGACATCTTGCTTATGTGTGTTGCGAATGCGATATGATAATAAAGTAGAGCAGCGATATAAAAGCATAAAAAGAAGGCGTGACCAACCTACACTACACGCTTGCCTTATTATTATTATTACTATTACTGATTTTTTTTCTTGCCATGTGGTTTTACTTTTATTGCTGTTCCAATTTTCATTTTTATCAAGAAAGATGTACAGTTTCCTTCCGCTGCTCGTTTGCACAAATAAACCGTAGCAGCACATGAAATGGCAAAAATACAAAGTACATAAAATGTTGTAATGGTCAAAATTTAGTATCGTCATCTAGGCGTGTTTTTTGCTTCGCTATTTTTGGAATATTATTGTGGTTCTACCTTGACACACCTTTTTGGAAAATTGATAATGCTGATTTGTGACGATGATGATTCAATGAAATCTCGAAGCATTTCTCTACTTGTGCGTATTATGGACATTGGGTGTTGTTGATGGGACGACCATCTCTGACATTTATTTGGAAGCTTACACATGAGAAGAGCTTTTGGTAGTTCTATTTGGATTTGGATAAACGTCCACATGATAACTACTTTCAAAATGTTCTTTATAACCGTTTACTAGGGTACTTACGATTACGATTAAAGTCCACAAAATCCTGACAAATTTATAAACATCACAAGAAATATTAAACTTGTATAACATCAAAACAAATATTTTATTTTTGATTCCATTAGCTCATTTCATTTGCATACTTTGCACTGCATATATTCAGTGCTTGACTTTGCTAAAAATGACGTGAACGTGAAATACGTGGAGAAATACAAACTTCATTTTCATTCAATTTAATTCTTCTTTAATTAAAAAATGAATGTGGTTTCAAATGGGATGCAAAAAAAATGAGAATCAAACTAGATCACTTTAATGAAGCCTGCCATGTCAAACTTGATTAAAGTTAGTCCACTATCCACTGTTGGTAATGTAATATCGTAAATTACGATACGTAATGTTTGCAGTCAACTCAGCAGCTGTGTTTGTTTACAGAGCTGTAAGTGCAAAGAAAAGCTCCGATTGAATCTCTGCTGAAGTACGGTAAAAAATACAAATCAAATTATTATTGCAAGTATTGGAATAATAGCAGATATGAATATTTTTTGCGTACAAAACGGGAACATGCACGCACACGCAGTTTGTCCCTCAGATAATATATTGTTGGGAAGAAGCTATAGCGCATAGCCCAGACAACACGTTAAACGCGTGAATGTGTATTCAATACACTGTATTGTTGATTATGAGGTGAGATAAATGTCGTTGTTGATTGGCGGAGACAGTAACAAATTTATACACTAATGTACCTGTGCTTTGTGGTATATGCCATGATGCCATGTTTATAGTAATTTTCCTCTTCTTTATACATCTCTGTGGTGTTCGCTATGCGATTTGGATTAGAACTAAAAGATAAATTGTAGTTTGGAAAAATCCCAAACACAACGCAAGATTTTTAAAAGCAGATATGTAGTCTGAATTTTTTGATAATCAAGAAGGAGTGCTAGTGGTAGGACACAGTAATAGGACGGTTGACTTTAGTGGGGTTTGTTTGAGTTGAGTCACTAGTGCATTTCTAGCAAATTGGAAGAATTGTCAAATAGGATTATTACGTTTCTAGTGATTGAGTTGTAATATAAATCTGTGAGCATGTTATAATTTATATTTGGATGGGATTGTTATTGTTTGGAAACCAGCTTTTGTGGACACACAGTAACACGTTAATAAAGTCTATATTCAAAACGGTAAAGTTAGGATACTAATAAAGATGGGTCAAAGACCCCTCACAGGGAAGATTTATCCTGGGCTAGTCAGATCTAGCAATGTACAGTCGCCTTGGTTTACTTTTGAAACTTCTGTTGAAAATGAAAACACGGAGTTGGAACTTTTGGAACATGAATTGATGGAACAGATGGATTATTACGAGAATACACATGCTCAGGATTTAAAACCAATGGGAACTTTTGGTACGAAAGATGGTGGAGATAAAGAAGCTGAGGAGGAACCGGAGGTGGATGCAAATGAGGAAGATATGGATAATCATTCCAGTGAGGAAGACGAAGATGAGGTGCAAGATGATATTGTGGAGGAAGAAGATGTAAATAGTATGGAGGAAGGTTCGGAATGAGGATGATGTGAGTAGGCAGATGAATTTCTTCTTTGGTGATAAGGGAAAGCAACTGAAGCACAACAGTCCTTCTTGCGCAGAGGAATGTTTTATGATGACCTGTATTAATGTCGTACCCCCAAGGACCATCAAAAATACATTTTGTTGAATTCCTATTGAAACCAAATCGAAACTGAATTCAACACTCTAAAACTGTTTGCTGTTAATATTTAGCATATATTATGATCTTGTCACTATTTGTACCTTGTGCCATCGCGTGGTTGGTAATGTTTCGTGATTTATATTACTTCATTTTTGACGTATAATGTCATGACGCAGATTAGTGGCGATAAGACAAAATAGATAAGAGTGTGCAAATGGGAACGCAGTAGTAATACTGCTAGGACAGCGATTAAATATGAAACAGCTGCAACCTGTATTTATAATGTGATATTGACATAGTAACAGTAACTGTATTTTTCCTCTCAAAGTGTTTCATCATCATTTCTGTTTAATGACATTAATAATAATATTAATTATTGGAATCTAATACAGGGCTCCAATTTCCTCTTTAATTAAAAAAATCTATATTGCTTTGTTAATTTCACGTCTGGAAATCAGCTGTTATTCAGAAGTTGTAATTACGTTTTTGTTTTTTGTTGTCATGTGTTTGTTGGAGTATGGACTTGGAAATAAAAGTATAAAACACTCGTATTTTTGGTTTATGTTTAAATAGACTAATCCTACGGAAAGACGCTCAACCTGGTGAGCGCCCAGTGATGAATCTCAAACTGGCAGAACTGGCAGCAGAAATATCTGCGGATTGTGAAGACCAGTCACCATCACCGATTTCCAATCAAAATAAACTCCCGGGACATCCGTTCTACCGTCAACATAGTCGCAATAGAAGCTTAGATTCCGCCCAGGTGCTCTCCTGTTTTCATCAAACAGGAAGTGAACTAGGAAGCCCTGTCCAGTTACCTCATCACGATGGCAGTCGTGGTTCTCTATCCACCAAATCCAACTCGCCAAGTGTACTAGTTAATGATAGAATACTTAACGTTAGACAGCGTCACTGCTGCCTTTATCACGACTTTCGGACTGTCACCGGTGAATCTCATCCCCATAATCACAGCGACCTACCCCCAACGACTAGTAAACTCAAGTGTACTTGTGCTGCAAGTTCTGATGACTCGGGCATTTGTTCGGGAGCAAGTGGAACGACAGGTTCGGAAACGGACGATTTGAACTGCAGTGTTGCTTGTGATACGTATGAAGATGATGATGACGATGACATGGTGGGGAAAGTAGCAGACTCCTCAAGACTGAGCTTTGACTCTGCCGTATTGACTGATGACCATGAAGATCCTGTAGCTGCAGCCACCGACCTCGATGACAGCGAGAATGCTTTAGAAACGTCTTTAGATACTGTTGTACTAAGCAGCTGCTTAGGTGTCCGTAGATTAAGTTCCAGTGGCGAGGAGACGGTTCATCTACAACCAAATGAGGGAGGAGACTTAGATCTGACATTGACAAATGACGAGTTGAGCACGCCCTGCGCTGGAGAAGCGTTGAAAGATTTCAGTACCAGTACATCGCCCAGCGGAGTAAATTTGGAAGGTGAAATGGATCAACTTGCCATTGAGAAGGAGACTGAAGTCAGCTGTATTGGTGGCAGTGACAGTACTACCGAAGTATTGTCGACTTCAGAAACTGTAGTTGATTCCCCTGGAGTCTCTACAAACAGCATTTGTACTGTTCCTTCCACTCCCAGCTCTAGTGGAGTTTCGCTCTTGAGTAGAATCCGGGGTAGCAAAAATGTTTCTTCAACTCCTGCTACAAATGGAAACAATGGTTGCAGTGGGAGCACTTCTGTTTCCTCCACTACTAGCAGCAATATTGCTGCTGGAATGCGGAGTAAATTAAGACTGAACTTTGGAAAGGGCAAGGAAAAAACGAAACAGCAGGGCTTGGCCACATCTACAACCTCCAATACAACGCCAGTGGTGGGGGAGAATCAACCAGAAACTCTGAAAACGCCGAGTGAATTCATTAACGCTAGTGTATCAGCTGCAACTGAGTGTGCTACCGCAGTAACCAGTGCCAATAGTAAAAGTAACTCTGAAAGTGAAGAAGATAGAAAGCAGGCAGAAGATACCAGTGGCATTAGTTTTCCATCAACCAGCGAGCCAGACGTGTGTACTCAAGTTACCCTTTCAAAACCAAAATCTTGGCTATTGAGGTTTTTTGAAAGTCAAGTGTTCAATATGTCTTATGCCATTGGGTATTTGTTCACTTCCAAGGAACCCGGAGTACAACAATATATCGGTAATTTGTCGTTTTTTAAAAATCAAATTGTGTTGACTGAGTTTCAAATAAATGTGTTTTTATATGCCTTTCGGTTGTTTTCTCGTTTTCAGTCAATCGAATGTTTGCCTTTCCGGAGGGTGAGGTAGACTTTTACTTGCCCCAACTTGTGACCATGTATGTCCAAATGCATGACGTTGCAGAAGTACTTCATCCGTATTTAATGTCCAGGTGTGTTAATATTTTTTTATTTCACATTCAATGTAACGTGTAATAACAACAACAATGCATTGCAGAATTTTCCAAATTATTTTTTTTCGTTATTAATTTTGTACAGATGTCGCAAGTCGGTTAACTTTAGTCTACAATGTGCGTGGCTGCTGGATGCCTACTCTGTAGAATGCCATACTCAGTCAAGGAAAAAGTCCCACGGAACTAAATTAAAGAACCTCATTTTAAGTGATTCGTTGAGGCCAAAAGACATGAAGAGTTTTCGCAAGCTTACGTCATTTTACTCTCCCACGTCACCCTTAAGTGGTCCGCCCACCTTTCCATCCGCTGGAGTCACGGAGCAAGGAACTTTTTTACCTCCCATGTCTTCAAAACCCAAAACTCACCAGCGATCTTTGTCAGATGCCCCTGCGATGAGGCAAGGGTTTAGTGAAACGAATTTGACTGGTAAAAGCGGTCACAAGCGAGTTGGGTCTTACGGTTTTCCAAGAAACTGTCTCGGTGATTTGACATCAGGCCACGCGTTCGATAATGGCTGCTCGTGTTTTCAGCCCACGTTCGCAGAACCTAAGCCTGAAGACTGTACCTGTGGGGCTGCCAGACTATCTCCACAACTCGAACTGATGAACTCACTCATTCAGATTGGCAAGAATTTGTCAGCTGTGCTGAGCAAAGACGACAAGACGCCCAAGCTTATTGCTGAATTGAACTTGGTCAATTTGAATCTGCCTGCAAGAGTTTGGCTACCTGTATATGGTCATATGCCGCACGTTATTCTTCGTATACCCCCACAAGATGCAACCGTCCTCAATTCGAAAGATAAGGTGATATATGCCGACCAAAAGCTATTGTATGCAATGAGTACAGGTGTATTTTTATTTACTTTTGTATTTTTCTTTTCCAGACTCCATATATGATATACACGGAGGTACTTCAGGTGGAAAATATCCAGTCAGCCAGAGTACCTACGAAACCCACAATCAATCTCTTAAGACACTCAAGATCAGAAGAGAATATTGTTGAAGGGGAAGTTAACCTTCCATCTACATCTACCAGCACCCGACCAGAAATCAGCTTTTCGGTAGAATCACCTCCGCCATCTTCCTCTGTATCAAATCTACCATCGACAGCTAATAATAGCACAATGGATTTGCACTTGGGGTCAGATTGTTGGTCGCAAGAGGATGACGAAATTTCCTTACAGGTATGCATATTGTAGTAGCCTATCCTTAACACTTTTGAATGGATGAGAATTTTCGTACGGGAAACGGCATAACTTATATGGAAAATAATTTTGATTTCTAGTACCTTCAAATGAAGTCAAAACGTTGTGATCGCGACACTATCTCACAAATGAGTCAGGACTCTAGCGATTCACGGGAACCTGTGTTTGTGTCAGCCATTGATATCCGAAGAAGATTGTCTGAATCTCTCAATGTCCCCAAGAACACATTTCAGCGTGACCCAGAGGATCCAAGTGCATCAGTTCTGAAAGAGCCGTTCCAACTAAAGGTAAACCATAAAATATATGCGACTATAATGCGTCAAATTATTACCTGAACTAATTTGAACTATAAGTGTTATCATTATGTATGATAATTTATAATGGATTATAATTTATCGCATAGGAACAAAGGATAAAAGATAGCAGTCCATACGGGCATCTTCAAGGATGGAAGCTACTCCCTTGTATAGTTAAGTGCGGTGATGACTTACGTCAAGAGCTTTTAGCGTACCAGTTGCTTGCCCTGCTGAGAGATATTTGGGAAGAGGAAAGGGTACCCCTATGCGTTCGTCCGTGCAGGTATGAAAGTTATTAGTGATGTTGTTGAAAGCTTTTACATCAAGAGTGGTTTATGAATTGGTATTATTATTGTATATTGCAGGATATTCGTGGTGATGTCATTTCAAATAAAGTTTAGCATCATCTTTAACGAATATGGTTATTTAATTTAGATATTTGTCTTTGCTCTGTAGGCATAATGGGAACATTCTTTTAGATAGCGAGGGACATTTAATACATATTGACTTTGGCTTCATCCTCTCTGCGTCACCCAAGAACCTTGGGTTTGAGAATTCTCCTTTTAAATTGACAGAAGAATTTGTACAGGTCATGGGAGGAACTGGATCCGACATGTTTGAATATTTTAAGATTTTGATGCTCCAGGTAATAGCCACTTGCCATTATTAATTTATGGTCAAATAATTAAATATAACGATGTAACGTGATACATAAGTAGCCGAACGGTTTTCCCCACCTCGGGAACCATATATGAACCCACTTTCGGGCTCCAAATGATGTCATATTATGTTGTAATGACAGTCGGCGTGTTTGTTTTTCAACCACTTAATAACTGGAAGAATAATATCTGAATTAAGAAATTAAATTAGATTGCATAATGTATCTATGATTTATTTGTAAATCTACATGTGTAATATACTTTTGCAGGGACTAGTAGCAGCGCGGAAGTATTCTGACAAGATAATTCATTTGGTGGAAATAATGCGCTCGGGATGCCAGCTTCCCTGCTTCAAGTCGGGTATTTCAACAGTGACATCTCTGAAAAGTAGATTTCACATGAGCATGACAGAGGAGCAATTGCAGTCGCTTGTCAATGATCTGGTCAACCAAGCTGTTAATTCTTTGACCACCACGTTGTACGACCGCTTCCAGTACTTTACGAATGGAATTTTGTGATTATTTTTTTTAGTAAAAAAAATTTATAATTCTTCTATCGCTGTGGGAACTTTATTTTTGATGACGCAAGGCATTTCCCTTCTCTCCGATTTGGTCTTGTTTGTGGTGTGCCACACATCATTAGTATAAATATCGGCTGTGGCTCTTCTTTGTGGTGGTGACTGGCCGTTTCCCTTTCGCTAATATTTACTATCATTGTTCCTCAGTAATTAAAATTAAGATACCTGTAAATGTTTATTAATATAACTGTTAATCGTACAATACAAAAACTCTACTGCATGTTCTCGAAAACCAGAGCTTTCATCTACATACGTTTTCTAAATAATGAAATCGATACTCTATTCCGTCACAGTGTGCTAACAATCGTTATTTATTAGTATGTATAGGTGGTTACTGTATTCGCATTACTGTTGCCATTTAAAAAAAAATATGTTCGCTTGTTTACGAAACAATATTGTAATACCTATTTATTTACTCTGTTTAGGGACATGCTATACTTGTTTTTTAATACAACTGTACACCTGCTTAAAAAACGCATTTATCTGTATAAAATACTGACTCATTGCTAAAAAAATCTAATAATAATTATTATTGTACTCTTGTATTCATTAAACTGAAACTAAGATCTGGGTGCGGTTGAATTGTTTTCACTGTGTAAATCATAGACTTATGGCGTGTACAATTCTGTCAACTTTATCTATTCTGTCAACTTTACCTCAAATTTTTACTTATAATATTAAATAATAATAGTTGTCTATAGCACGTGCGGTCATGGAAAGGTAGGTGGAGTCTGGATACTATTAAGAAGTGTAAAATTTCTACAAGCATAAATATGTTAAAACGCAACTGTCATTCCAATATATTGTCGGCTTGCTCATTCTATTGAATTAATTTTTCTTAACAATTTATTATTGATAATGATAATTACTTAATATATGAATATTGTAATTCACACGTTATATATAGAAATAGATGTCTTATCAGAAGTCAAAAGATGTGCCTCAACTCATTAAAATATACTACCATTTGGTACTATTAGTATGGTAGGTTTAAATTCATGAAAAACTGTAACCGTTTCAAGTGTTTCAAAAGAAAGCATTTATAATTTTTTAAAGTTTAAACTGTAGCTTCTTAAAAAATATTAATTAGACTAAAAAAAATTTTGAACTATATTCTATGTATCAGCCAGAAAATTATTATATAATATTTGTACATATAATAGACCACGGTAATGCGATTTTTGTGTTTTTTTTTGGTTCGCTGTCTTTCTTTTTATATTTTGATTGAATTGAATAATTATTATTAATTTGATATGCTTAGGTAACATACATATATATATTCACTAATTTCGTTCCACAATATATATCAGAGTAACTATTACGAAAGAACAGGCGATGGACTGATTATATGTTAAAGTAACTAGATATTATAAGATTATATGTCAGGCATTATATAAAAATAACTTCGATTTAGGTATAAGAATGTTATAACATAACGAATTAAAATAATTATTCCTCACCATGTCGGAAGTCGGAACAAGGGGATAAGTTTAAAAAATTAAAGAGAAATGAGTTGATTTTTTTCAATGGAACGAGAAAACATTAAATATTACATTATGATTATTTAATTAAAGTTACATATTTTATTCACAATTAATTCATAATGTCATGTAATGCATACTTCTACAGTCAAAATATGTACATATTTATGTACTATATATATCGTTTCATTTTAACCAATTACATTCCGATGTGTAAAAGTCATTATTCTTTCATTTCATATAACTTTTAACTCGGGGCTCTTTGCTTTATTTGGCAGGTGTAGTAATAATACCCGTCCTGTCCTTTCCTGGTGATGTTTGGTCGGTTGAACTGGAAACTACTTTTTCGGAGGCATGGAACAATTTTTTTTGGGGGCTGGCAACTCAAGGTAGTTTCAGGTGGTTATTTGCTACACAAACAGGTGGTCGAGTTACTACAGGAAGTTGTGTTGCCAGGCATTTTTATGCAAAAAGCTAACTAACCAAGCTTCCACAATAACCATCCAAGTTGTAGAGTTTCATTGTCAGTGGGCAACCAACAAACAAATTTTATGCGGATGTAGAGAAAGTAGTTAACGAAATTGATGTGTAGATTCTTTAAATGTGGGGAGGGGGCAGAATAATTTGGTCACAATAAACCTGTTTTTTGTACGTCAATATGTGCATTTTTGCTGCGTTGGGCGACTTCGAGTGACTATAGTCATCATCATCTATGTGTAGGTGATTGAATTGTTACAATTTGTGACTGCATAAAGAGGCAACTTGTTGTTGTAGCGATTGTGATAATGCAATTCAAATGTTTATGCTATAGCCAATTTTGGCACGTTGCGTTGGAAAATTGTAAATTCAGAATCTTCAAACTTTACATTTGTGCCAATTTACATAATCGTTTTAAAAGTCTAAAGATGAATCGAAAGGATTGTGGATATCAAAAATGAAACTACACAACTTCAGATGCAAATTCAATTATTAAAATTATTCTTATTTTATCTCATTTTCACTCCATCATGTCTCACTCTATATTTTGTATGTTTTAGGTATGATTATATAATAAGTAATAATATTTAACAAATCATAGAACTGATCAATATCATAACAATATACGCAAATGAACTTAATATTATTAAGTACAAATTAATAGTTTATAGTGTAAAGTACCCAAAGTCTACTCTTTACCTTCGCGTCCTCCTCGCGTGGACTTTTTGCAAAGTGTGCACTTTTGTGCCAGAGAAACATTCATATTTACCGTCGGAGGTATTTTAATAGTGACAAACTATTTCAACAAAACAAAATAAGTAATACTGAAAAAAAGGATTTTAAGTAGATTTACTGAATACAAGGACAAGGACACATACTGCATTAAAAAACAATTACACTAGAATTTTTTTTTATCAAAAAATCGTTACTTTTACAAAACACATTCATCATCGTCACCCCTTTTTTTATTGGAAACCGGCAAAAAACAGACAAATCGTACAAGATGTGAATCTTTATTTATATATATATAAAAGGAGAGTGCGTGATGTTGTTTTTAATAAACAATACTTAAATTGGCTAACAATAAAAGACAGTAACAATGATAATTACAATATATTTATATACTGATGCGGGATGCCGTTTTAATCAAGCTTATAAACTCACGATCAAGTAGATAAACTCGATGAGTTACAAATTACAATATACATAATATGTAGTAGTTTAGTGTGTGTGTATATATAGTACACTTAAAAGTACATAACATAACCATATATAATAATTAAATGTATTCTCAGATATTGTACATTTATGTTTTACTACTATTTTAAGATACATTTACACACGAGAACAACAATTACAATGTCTAACTGTTTTTAATACATTCTGGATGATTTGATGCGTGTATAAAAAGTGATACATTAAATACATATTATTAAAGGTGCTGCATTTGCATAGATAGAGATTATATATATATATTGTTATGGTATATTTCTGCTGCTCAGTTTATTATTGCCGTACTCAATCAGCGTGCGAAAATTCTAAAAAAAAGGAAAATAATGAATTTTCTCCTTAGATTTTTTTTGTTTTAAATACCTATATCCGTTTTTATATACCTATAAAAGGCTTCTGTGTTACTGATGTGATACTACTTTGATTTGAGATCAAACGTCAGCAAAGATGAAATGTTTTAAAAAAAAATTAGAACAATGATAGCAATAAGTTAACAATTATTATTATTACGCATTAAAACAAAGATTATAAATTCAAGTTTCTTTTTAAATAAACGCTGTGTGGAGTAGAGAGCTAATTTTGGACACACGAATGAATGTAAGATTGGTATGAGATGATGATAGGTCAGAAACTGAGAATGTGAAAATCGTATTTAAAAAAAACTAAACAAAACTTACAGCTAATAGTAACAAAGTTTATAATGTGAAGATTTTAATGCATGTACCATATATCATAATACCAAATATCAACTAATAATACAAAAAAGGTTATTCGTGAATTATGAACTCGTACTGTATTCTTACAGGATACCTCAATGACTGTTTAACTAAAACTTACTGAAAAAAAAAATTCGTACTCGTACTCTCATTCTTTCAGTCAAAATAAATGCAAGTGTTTCGGTGACGTAATCAAGAGTAAAGGAGAACAATACATACAAAAAAATGCGACAAAACATCTTGTACATCAGCGTTTATCGCTAGAGGCACACCAATAATTTTTATAGCTGATTACTCTCTTGAATAGAGAAAATGTTATACAAGAAGCCATTATCTGATTAGAGTTGCTACATTCGTTGCACTACATGTCATATTATTATGGTTCTAAACGCTTAATTTTTAAGTGATTGCATATTTGACAATATATAGTATTCCATTTTTTGTGAAGTCTAAATATGTCATTTTGCAAGTAATTTCCATCTATTTTCCAAGATTTCGGATTCGGAAGAACAGTCAAAATAATATTATTTTTTATCGTTCTCTAGAGTGAAAGTAATACAATATATTTTTTCCTTCATGTTTGAAGGAAATTATTTAAACATAAATACAAATTACATATAATTCTAAATGTAGTTGATATAAAACGTAGCTTATCGTCACGATTTTTCTCCGACATTAAATAATACAGTAAACCTAAAGCTAACTATTTACACTAATTTGAATACAATTTTCCTCTGTAATATTCTTACATTTAGAGATACCTAAAATATCTACCTTAAATTCTGTTCTGAGTAATTAAAAAACGGTTTTATGTACAATATATACATATACATACTTATGTACTTTCCTCAGGGTACATACATAATGTAGAAAAAAAGAAGGTTATTTGGGGTATTTTTTACACGATATAATACAGAAGTCGTAATAATAATTTTTGTTTTTTTAGAGGATTTCGCTTTCTAATCATTTTCGGGTTCACCATTTGGTAACTGATTTTCCTCCTCTTGCTCAATCATCTGACGAATTTCATTATCATCCGCTTCCTGTTCTGTTTCCGCGAATTCGGTTTCGGTGCCTTCTCTATCGTTCTCCGTTTCAGTTCCCTCCTCTTCCCCCTCTCCTTCCTCTTCCTGAGATTGACTGGGACACACAATAGCTTGCAGGATTTGCATCATGTACATCATCATGGCTCGCTCGTTTTCGGCTCGCTCCCTTTCCATTTCTAGCCATTGTCTTTCAATGTCCACCATCTCGGCCAGATACTGACCGATGGGGTCATCCATTTGAGTAGAGGAAGCGTTTGTTGCCGTTGAAGCAACGCGGGGGCGTTTGGCAGCGTTCACGACGCCACCTCCACGTGTGTACGGATTAAAACTGGATGAATATGCGCGCTTAACTCCCCTCACTCCAGGAAGTCCGCCATTTCGGCCACTAAAAACAAAGATACATAAGAACACAAACGTCATATAATACTTTTCGTTGGAGTTGAATGGAATCATCATAAACAATGATCATATATCCACATATATATCTGCTTTACACCAACCTGGGAGATTCGTCACCAACACCCATGTATGAGTCGTCATAATCAGAAGCCTCAATATCCTGTTCGAGTTCTGACGGAAGTGAGCCATCCTCTACTGTAATTGTCACATTGTCTTCGTCTAGTTTTACAGCAGGATTTGTACTGTTCCCACCATTACGGCTTACGAAAGACATGGAGTTTACTACATGGGAACAAAACAATAACATTATTCGTTGATTTATTGCAAAAATACGACACAGCAAATCAATAAATAATCGTGCTCTTTGTATTATGCTTAGTCAGCATATGCACAGAACACCATTAGCATATAATATAATATTAAATATATATATATCTAGGTCTTCACTTACCACCATTTGCTTTGGGATTATTAGAGGAAGAATTTTGGGATGGTTTTGCAGCGGAAGAACGAGAACCTGACGCTTCCATTCTTATCGGTGAATTACCTTCACTCAAACTAACTTCTGGAGATAACACGTTCATACTGGAGCTACCATTGCTAGAACTGTTGCGCTCTGTAAAGGATGTAATATTAGTCTCTGGATTTCCGTTAATCAAATGCTGATATTCCTCTACCAATGCCATATGAGCTGCAATCCTACTGGACAATCAAATAGAAAGAGATTAAACACGATTATTTATATAACTTATACACAAATACACACACACATTTTTATAGTTTCTAGAGTGTCAACACAACAGAAGAACCTGTGTTACTGTATTGCGCTTATTCAACATGTGTTCTGTGTCTTTGCTTCACATACCCTGAATTAGAGTTGGTGTTGCTGTGAGAATTGCTCATCATTCCATTGCTGCCGCCGGTGTAGTTGGTAGCAAACTTGGCCAATGCTGGACTCAACTCTATTGCTCCCATCGCTGCAGTACCGTTCTTCTTCCCATCCAGCACTTCTCCAATGAGCTTATAGTATGGAAAGTTAAAGCTTCGGTAGTCTTGTTTCGATTTCTTAATGCGATAAAAGATGGATGTCAGATTTTGAATTCGGTTTTTGCACTGAATGGCTGTACGGTCATGTCCCATTTCGTGCATTGAGTATGAAATGGCCTCCCAGACTCGAAAATTCCTGAAGTTATGCTTCATCTGCCATTGCATTTCCGGACTTGCCCAAATTTTTAGCAAGTCAAAGGTTTCCTTCAGGGTAAAATTATTGCTTCTTGCACGCCTAGACGCCACATACATGGCGTCATTCTGGTTGTCATGTCTGGAATCATTGGCAGCTGCGGCGCTGTGCTGCGCGACAACGCGGTGAAAGTTCATGGTGGAGGCCATTCCCCCATTGCCCATCATTTTGGCCATTTGAAGTTTCCTCTGCGCTGCCCTTCGTTGCAAAAGGGCGAGCTGGCTGGCTGTGGTAGCCGTGGAGGGGCTGCCGCTCACGACGGAATAGGTTCGGACGGGATTACTACTACCTCGCTGCACAACGAGACCTACGGATCTGCGTGGCTCTTGATAGTCCTCCTCTTGTTCCTCAATGTAATCTTCCTCGTCGTGATTTAGCAAGACAGTGTCTTGCCCTTGATCTTCATGTACATAAGGCCTATACAGGGAAAATATTTTCAATAAAAAAATTATCATTCAACTCATCTACATACAATACATTACTATTATTATTGCATAAAATAAATTTTATATGGAATACGTACATAATTTCTAGTAAGGTAGGCTGTTTAGCGCTACAACCAAAAAAACTTAAGTTGCTTTCAGGGATCTTGTCATGAAACGTATACAAGATACGGCAATTATACGACAGCCACGGTAGAACAGAAGCAAATGACGGCCACTAGAATTATTCGGGTTACGTCTACTTGACCAACTCAAAAAATCCTCCGTCCAAACAACTACAAAAACAATATAAAAAAATACAAAATTATAAATAAAATCATGGCATTTAACCTAAGAACACAAGCTTGAGACCATAATAATTTCAATGTAAGGCATAATTAAAGCATAATTTGTACTATATATTATAATAATAATATAATCTATAATCAATCAGATCATATTTCAAAGAAAAAAATCAAATGTTATTATGATATAACTGAAGGAAATCATTCCATTTTTTAGAATAGAATAGAGCGAAGGGAGATGGAATGCTTCTAATTTAGCTTCTCTGGAAAAGCAAATTCCCATAAATGCAAATGCTATAGATTTTTCCTTA
>JAHZNC010000606.1:0-27656 GCA_027744095.1 Zhuqinia jingwanae | reverse complement strand
ACACACATTGATACTCTCTTGTTCTCTGTTGATTGTCAGCCCTCAACCACAACAAAGTAGGCTTCTTCTTGTTACTGTACTCAGCTTGTGATTAACTTTGAAAAGTAGGCCACCCCCATCGCAACTAGTTAGTTGGGTCAGACGACATAGGATACCTTACAAGCTGCTCCTGACTTCCCTAATGACAAGCTGTTCTTGTAATAATACCAAGAGAGAAAAAAGAACAAAGCTTACAAGCTCCTGTCTTGTTAAAAGATACTCTAATTTTTCTGGATGTGCCATGTTCATAATATATTGTGTTTGTCGTGTTAAAATTAAATTATAGCAGCGGAAGCAAAGCAGATCTATGACTGAAGAGGATAGCTGCTGGTGAAAGTAACAGTACTTTATTTTCTTGTTTTCTATTTGCTTTCACCAGAGAAGATTAACAAAACAGATTAAAATGTAAGAAAAAAGTACTGAACAAACCTGAAAAAAATTGTAGGGTCCCTGCGAATCTCGCTGAGCTGTTGTTGAGAACATCGGATATACAACAGGATGCGGCTGCGGTAAGACCCACAAGGAGTGACAGCGTTGCTCCACTTCCAGCTATAACCGTTGTTGCTCTCCACCAGCCACTTGGGATGGCCCTGTTCTTTTTTTCTTCTAAAGGAAGGAAGTCGTGGGATTACAGAGAGAGAGAGAGAAATCATTTATCAAACAACACGTGTTCCTTTCGAACAGAGAAAAATAAAGGAAACTGAAGATTTGGGTTTAAGGTCGGAATGTATCATTTTAAAAACTCCCACTACTTTACAAACAAATTCTCATATATCATTGTAAATTTTAGAATTTTTTTTGGAAAATGTAAGCATATTGTGTTACGACCCCACAACCACCCTTCTGGTTTTTAGGTTGTTTTCTATCTAGACTGTATGAAATGGACATAGGTACCTACATAGTTATACTTCATGTTCATATCATTTTTTTGTAAATACGGAAAAAGTATATATTTCACGTTTCGTCTAGTTTTTTGTGTGCAATAAAGAATGCAGTTTTATTTCATTCGTTCTTTCTCTCTCTCTCTTTATCCATTCACCAGAATTTCCACGCATTCATACGTAAAAAGGTGATGTCGTTATATCCATGTCGTTGTAGCACAAGTTGTGCTTGTGAGAATGGGAGGAAAGGACAAAAATATATTTTTACTACGTGTCCCAGAAGACTATAAGAAAAATATGATGATATGATATGGCTGATATGGCACTCCTCTGCGTGTTAAAAAAGACACAAAAATCTCGATCTTTTGGGCTTTTGGATGGGTGTCGTACGTATTATCGTAATATTTGTTGGAGCAATGGTGTATGCTTGCTAGAGCAACGGCTGCTGCTGCCGATGCAGAACTTTGAGCAGAACAGGAAATAGATTGATGCGTGTCGTGTGCTATATAGATATATGTATGTAGGTGGATTACTTCGGTGTCTTAAAAGAAGCTTGCAAATATTGATACGAAAGGTAGCAGAACAGGAAATAGATTGATGCGTGTCGTGTGCTATATAGATATATGTATGTAGGTGGATTACTTCGGTGTCTTAAAAGAAGCTTGCAAATATTGATGCGAAAGGAAGATATATATACATTTTCACTGGAGACTAATGTTCGTATTTTATAAATGAATGTATGTATATAAAAAAAGTTTATGCTATGATGAAGGTCTTTCCTGCTTGATGTACTGCTAACTGCTATACTATGATTATGTTATATCCGGGGAAATCAGNATGAATGAATGTATGTACATATATAAAAAAAAGTTTATGCTATGATGAAGGTCTTTCCTGCTTGATGTACTGCTAACTGCTATACTATGATTATGTTATATCCGGGGAAATCAGGGCACACACACACACACACGTCTACTCCCCCACACCAGAAATCACAATCAGATGAACAACGCGTAAAAAAGGACGACAGGTTTATTGCCTTTAAAGACCAAAAGGCATGCATTCTACATACATAATAATAATATGGGCATATAGAAGAAGAAAAGTCATCATCATGAAACTTGAAACGATATGTTATAAAAAAGGGGAATGTGAAATGTGGGTGCAAAAAATCCGAGTAAAAGGAAAAATCTTTTCTCCACTAAATGTGTTGAAAGTTCAGGGATGTGAAATGTGAAAAAGAGAAAAGTTATGGCGAATTGTGTAGAAGGAAGGAAGACATGGTAGTATGGTGGAGTAATGTGATTTTTACTCCGAATTCAACATATTTTATAACCTTTCAAGATATATCCTATTAAAGATTTACGGGCTTTAAAAGGGATAATAAGAAGGGTAAAAAATATTACCATTTATACTCTGCTCGATATAAAATGGAGTTGTTTCTAAGTTGCGCATGTATACCATTTATCTCGTACAGGGAACGCGCTTAACGATATCCAGGCAAATATATACAATATACGTCACGTACATTACATTTCAAATGCATTTTTGTGATGCATGGGATTAAACAATAAATGTGATGTTTTCAAGTTTAAGGTTTTCTCGAAACTTAAAAAACGCGGACGAATAAAAGTAATTTTTTGTGACACCGAAGTATATATTTTCGTTCTCATGCGTTTTCTTTGTTTTGCAAATGGGAATGTGTACTAGATAAAATAGTGTAGGCGCACGTACAAAGCGAGCAGAAAGTGAATCAAGTTCAACGCAGGAGCATAATTTTTATGCTCCTTTATTGTCCACAGAACTTGGAAAATCTCAATATATTTTTAATTCATATTAATAAAGATATATTGTGCTAATCAAACTTGAACCAGTTCGTTAAAGAGAATAACTTGACTTATTCGAGTTAGTGTTCTAAATGCATATAAATAATATTTATGTGTCCTAAATTTTCATAAAAACAGAAACAGAAAAACGCCCAACGTTGCCATACAACAACTGTATAATCTCATCCAATCATACACAGACATCTCCTTCACTATCACTCACTTTTTTAATCCATCCATCCATCTTGCTTGTAAGTACTCTTCTATCTGTCTAGCATCTAGATCAATAAATCTGTTCAATTTCCCACAAGTCACAAATACAGGATCATAATCGTCAGTAAAAAACAAGCAAACAGGATCATACAAAACAAAACAAGGCACAAAGTGGATACTTAAACCAAGCCATTTCCATTTTTATTAGTTTCGTGTGTGTGTATGCATTGCACCTGTCCCATAAAAAGTTTAACTACATCCAAAAAAAAACCTGTACGCATACCTTCAAATATATACTCTACTCTAATAAGCTGCATTTCATTGCACTGCAATAAATGTGCACCTGCCCAGTATTCTCGTATGTCTCTGCCTGCTTAGCATTTATTATTATTATCTTATCTCACATCACACGTGTCGTTTATTTCTTTTTTTGTAACTTGAGCATTCTCTTCCTTTCAAAATAAAATAATCATAATCCCAGACAAAATCCAACGCATTATTGCATCTAGATAAGCTTGTGCGTTTTTTGTCTCAAATCTCTCTCCATACCAAATACACTCTCATCTTTTTCTAAATTCATTTTGACATGCAACGGGAGAATATATTATAGCATTGAGACAGCAGCAGCAGCAGACTTGTTTTTTCTGTTTCATTCACGTAGCACACGACGAAGGAATATGAAAACTGAAAAATTCTTTGCAACTTCGAGCTATGCTGCTGCATTTCTTGCATGTCATCTAGCAATATTAGTTCATGTATTTATGGTCTAGCCCTCTCTGACGATCTTCCTTAATGAGCTTTATATATGTCTCGAGCAAGACTTGTGTGCAAACGCATTTTCTTCTGTTTTTACTATATAAACTGAAACATTTTTTTTAGAAACGCAGTAGTACTCATCCTCATCATTTTCATGATCATCATCATCAAAGTTTCAACAAAACACATTAATACGCAAACAACATCTCATCCTATCATCGTCATTATTATCATTTTTGCTAGTTTTCTTTAGTCTACAGTTCATTTCTCTCTTCCTCACGACTTGCTCTATAATAATACCAACCTAAACAAACCCATTCTTTTTCTAATGACTTCAGCTTATTCAGTTTCCAGATTAAAAAAAACTTTTTTTGATGCCATAAAATTGTTTTCAATTCTCAGCCTTCCAACACAACAACAAGATATGTCACCAACACCGACCGCCGCATTTCTTCACAAAATTTCCTTTATTTCCTATTTTGTATCTGAAGAAATAGTGCCAACTGCGATGATGCTAATATGCATGCTCCTCATACAAATTTTACTTGGGTCGGAAAATACCTATATATATTTTTAGAGTCCGAGTCCGAGCTATGTGTATCTTTAATAGACTTTGAAGGCAGTTGAGAAAAATAAATATTTTTTGAAGAGTTGTTGTGTGAAACTGAAATTGTTGCCACTTCACAAAATAGCCTCTGCTCTTATTATGGTTTTAATGGTTATGATTATTATTACGACGTTTGAGACTCAAGAAGCTGCGGAAGAAGAAGAAACAAAAACTACTCCTTGTCCTCTCAAATATCTTTTCCACTGCTTCCAGTTTCAGCAAGATATATAGACAGTTTGTTGGTTTTTCTGTATTTTGACTTGAGAAATTGAGAGACGCAAGGATAATCAAAGTGATTTGTATGCGCAGTAGATGGATATTCTAGAAGTAAAATGCAACTTTTTCTGCTTATTATAGTCATTGTCTCTTCTCTCCTGTGTCTTCCATTCATTTTATCTGAGTGCCTTTCTCACTTTTTACATGTTTGTTTCTGAGAAGGGAACGGGAAGCACAATAGCTATTTTCGTTTATATCTTTGTACGCACGTGTGCAAATAAAAAAATGAGTAAAAAGAACTCTTCTACAACAAAAAAAATTGGAAAAAGAACGGATATTATATGAATGAAAGAAAATATTATAGAGAAGCGGAAATGAAAAAAGTTAAAAAGTGACAAACATTTCAGTCAAAGGAATATATTTTCTTTTAAATAGAATATAAATAATTCCAAATATATACCTATTCATGATTTGAGAAATTGTATTTTTTGAAAAAAGTATAGGTATTGAATTTTTAGAATATTGAATACTGGAATCTTGCCAATATAGCAAAGGACAGGGCTAAAATACACTTTTGGCCTGCAATACAATGTTAATGAATCGACTGAGAAACATGTAACATTTTTTGTGCGTTTTATCCGGTTAATATGCATAATAGGTAGGCTTTGTAGTAGTATGTATGCATGTTTTGTTTGGGTGCACTCTACTGGCACCCTATTCAATATTGATCCTTCAATTTCAACCTTTACCCATTATAGTTAACTTACATAACAATAAAGTCATTATGTTTACGAGACATTTTGTTCTCTTTCGGAAAAAAGGCAGGATCTGTCGTGCGTGAATATAACAAGATTGATGCATTAAACCTTTTTAAATCATACTTTAATTATTATGTGAATATATGATACATGCTTACTGAAAAAAATCAAATTTAAAAACGTCACAGGTTATATAATAAACATTATTACGGAATTTGTTTTATAATCCCTATTTAACATTCCACGAAGATGTGGCATTCATCATCATTAAAATAGTAATTTAGTTAATATGATTTCCAAGTCTCAATTTACCCCACATTGAGACCTGGAAATCGGGAACAATATTTTTTCCAAGAAAGCATTATGGACTTCTCGATAGGGAATTAATATAATTTATTAATATTCTATTACTCTTATCACTTTCACAAATCCAACATTTATGGAGACATTAGAGAGAGCAAGCTATTACTTTTTTCCAAGTCATTTACGTGATGTTGTGATATGGAGGACGGATGCCGATGGTATGATGACGTTGACCTTTTTCTTCTTCTTCTTGTGTGTGTACAGTGTACGTAAAGTGCTTGGCGCTTTTGTATACTATGTCACGCACGATATCATTATTGCTTTGTTTGGGGGTTGCTGGGATCGGATTAGGAGGAGTCGTTGCCAAAATCCATTAAGCATTATTATAATGCACGTCGTGTTCCATATATAACACGAGCCAGGTGAATATGATATGAGCAGATTGTTGGGGATACGAAATTGGATATACGTATTTTATTGCACACTTTATATTAAGTGGTATTTATGACAAGAGATTATGTTTGACCACTATTGAACTACCTCTACATATCTATTTATTTTCAGCTGGATAAAACCGGAATGCGTGCTCACAAACAAATGAAATTTGCGAAAATTTATTAAAAAGTTTATTATTATTATTATTATTTCATAGTACTGCACACATTTTGAAGTTACATGGTCTAGTTAAACCTTACCTGGAATATCGACCGCAGTCCGACACAATTTCCAAATCTCCAGATGCAGTCATTCTCGGATAACCGCATCTGACAAAGCTCCCAAAACTGGTCTCCTTTTCACCCAACAGCTTCCCCTGAAAAAAAAAAATAAAAAAAAGAAACATTATTATAAACTTATTCGCGTACAGACGCCTACGCAGAATTTTGCAATAATAGCAAAAAAGCCAACACGCAAACATTTTTTAGCGTATGTGTCTGTAAATATAGCACACAAATGCGAATGTGTACATCGAAAATAAATATTTCAACATGTTTCACTGATCATACATATGTACATATATTCAAAAGTATATACATCCAGACTCCAATTTATGGGAACATGGAATAGTTCAATTTACAAAGTTATCAGTGAACTAGTTTTGTTGTAGTTCACGTGGAATTGCCCAATCTCAGAAAAACAATAGTACCGTCTTTGTACGAAGTAAAAGATCAATAGTATTGTTTGAATGTTTGTATGGATGACATTTCAAAAGCAATCGAAATGTCAGCAAGCAAACAATCTCGTCATCTTCATATTATTCCTTTATAAATAATAAAACAGGTCAAAAGACAAATTCAAGTGAGGACAACAGTTAAAAATTGTTAGTTTTTTTGTTGGTACACAGGTCAAATTGCAAAATGAAACAAAACCATCTCAAAAGTAAATATCATTCTAAAAAGAGAGTTTTGCTGATATTTTTGTTATTTGTTTTGTTTGTTTTTGGAGGAGTTGAGCCTATTTTGAGATATATCTATTTTTGAGTGCTGCTGCTGTGATCTTTGCTGCACTGAAATCTCTTTTGGATGAGTTGAGTAAAAGGATGCCTATACCTATTACTCTAAAAGCTTATCAGAGTTACCCTCCATTCCCATCTCTCTCTCTTTTAATTTTTGGACAAATGTTAGTTGTGAGTGGTATTTATGCAAATGTGTTACACTTTTTTTTGGAGCATTACATTGTTTTTGCTTTGTGAGTTGCTGAATTGGGAAATGTGTTTGTTTTTTACTTGTTTTTGTGTCAACATCTGCCTTGACTTTGGCTCATCTTGAGAAAAACAGAAAATGGTGAAAGCAAACGTACAATTACACGAACGCGAAAAACTCATCTCTATTCGGCAATTCAGTTGAATAGTTTCGCATTATTACCATGTAACTATTACTACTGCTCCACTTTTTGTTCTTTTTTGGCTGTTTTCTCACAACAAAGCAGACAAAACGCCACATTTCAGAGTCTCAATTAGAATAATGAAAATTAAAAAAGAAAAACAAAGGAGTCAAAATATTCTACAATATGTGATGGTGACACTATGTGCTTAAGTAACCTATCTGTATATACAAAAATGGATTGTAAGGTAGAATACTATAGGGCAACCTAATGCTCTTGTACGAATGATGACTACGAATCGTGTTAAATGAAAAAGATGAAAATACATCAGATTGAAGTGCAAACATGCTCTCAAAAACTCCATATTTTAATTTGAAGGGTAAATTTCTGATTCATCTGCTATGTAACTTTGTAATTGTAGTCCTGTTTTAAAACTCAAGTTACGCCCGACCTGCATTAGGGGATTGTAATAATTACTGATTTAAAAATATGACCGCCATTTTACTGCTTTATTTTTTTAAGATCCAAAAAATGTCAATTTCACTTTTACCAAAAAAATGTAAACTCAAAGCAGTTAGTAAAACTAAAAAGTTGAAGTAATGCATAATGTAGTACTTTATACACATGCATATAAACCATATTCACTGATTCACTCACACAACATAACTCACCACCATTTAAAACAAAAAAGCTCTAAGCAAGCAATAAAATATTTAATCTTGTTGCCCAAACCACGTTTTTATCATTACCACACAACAAGCCTTGCAAACTGAAAGAGAACGATATCATTACTAAGTATATAATATTCTGTATATAAAAACGCTTTGTTAACGACAAATGTATAACGACTAAACTTTACTATACGTAACCCGCATCATCATCATCATCATCATCTCTGCCATTTTTACAATGTTGTGTAGTATATTTTGCGATCCCTATATATCATGTATCCCACATGCCTACATACTCAAAACACCATCATGATAATCGTGATCATCGAAATGTAGGAAGTAAACTCAACTTTCTTCTTTTTGTTGTTCCAAAATTCATGCATAATAACAACAATATATACTACTACGCAGAAATACTATCAAAAGCACACACGCATGAATTCTGGCTTTGCATATTCATAATAATAATATGTTTCCCATCTTCATCCTCATCGCGCAGTAATAAAATAGTTTTGTTTCAGTTAAAAACATTAAAATATTATTATGTTGCTGTGTATTGTATTTTCCAAGGAAAACAGCAGAAGTAGAATCACAAGAAGAAACTTGTTCAGAGCTGCTGCTTTACTGGACTGGAAAATGGAAGCTACTTCTCTGCTTCAAATTCAGAACTCGGCAACAATTTTTACGACTTTTCCAACAAGCTTACTCATTTTATTGCTATTACACTGGATGGCTTCAGCAGTATTTGTTGTAGTAGGAGTGCAGAGAGGACCAATATGAAAGGGGCTGCACCACCATCACCGACATGAAGTCTTGTTTGAATATATACGGAATAGAGCATAATATGATGCTATATATAGTTTGCAAAGCAAGCATATATACAAGTTGAGAGCGTGGCATATCAGACAGAAAGCCTTTTTGGTACTTAGATTCTCATTAGCTGCTCAAAACTAAAATTATGACGGAGCACAAGCTTCTTAAGTTTCCTCCAAAGAGGAATGTGGAGAAATGCAATGTTTAATATGGAGTCAAGTCAACATCATCATCAGTCTTACTTTGCTTGTGCTTGCTTTCTATACTTTTCCTCCTTCTCTCACACATGCACACACGCATACACACACATATAGTCAGTTAAAATACTTAAATACTTACTTGTCCAACAACAACTCACTATCATCATCATCATCATCATCACAAAGTGAACTTCTTAAACATCTCCATTTCCATTTGCCACGTCCTCCTCCTTAACTATATTTACAATACTAAAAGCAGGGAAATGAAGGAACGGAAAATGCTGTAATTTAATACCCCGTTTCGTGGAATAGAGTTTCGAGCAGGAGCAAAAGCAGCAATATGATGATAATGTACATACATACACTTCGTTCAAAAAAATTTTTTTGGGTAAAGGCTTTTAAAAAAAATACTACGCAAAATATCATGTTGTTGGTGAAACTTTTATATTGCAGCTTGTTTCGGCCCAACTTCCGCTGTTATAGGCAGGTTTTTATGGGGGAAAGGCACATCTGCTTTGCTGCTCAAAAGGCTAGTCTTATTACCTTGCAAAATAATAATAATAATGCAGGAAGGAAGAGTTCAAGTACCCATTCACCTCCATCACCACATCACCATGTCCTCCATCGCCATCCACCTCCTTCCTCCTCTCTCATCATGTCGTAACTTCTTTCCTCTCTTTCTACTTTAATAAATATAGGTATACAAGAGTAGGATGAAGCAACAGCGAAAAATGAGAACGAGTTTGGACTCTTTTTAGAGGTTACTATCGTGTAAATTTCGGAGGCGGTTTTCATCATCATTTATTCTTAAAAATATGGAGATGGAGACAAGGAGACGAAGAGTAAGAAGAAGGCCAAGTGAAAAGCCAGTGAAGGAACACAAAAAGGTAAGGCCGCCGATGAACAAGGAGAAAAAGGAGAAAGATAGGAGTGTGTATATAGTAATATGGTATAAAGTATGTGGAATGTGATGTAGTCACTTTGCTTTTTATATATTAAGCGAACGCGACGCTATGGAGAAATTACTTGGAAACTTTGAGCAGGTTGGCTACACTGGACTCTTGTGAGAACACATATAATAAAGACGTTTTTATGTCACAAATGGGAACGTCCATAAATAAAGTTTGTATTTTTAATATTTATCATTTCAGTGAAAGCTTTATTTATTTATGAAAATTTATATGAAAACATATACACGCCATTCATTGTGAAGGATCCCCTCCGTTTCTCTACTTCTTTTTGCTTATAAATTCTTCCCTCTCTTTCTCTCTCTTTGCTGCAATGTTTCACTTTCACCCATTTTCTCTTCCAAATGAACTTGTTAAGTCTAAGCACTTACGTATGTTTTTTTCGCTACCATATACAAGCTTTATTACATAAAGTACATATTTCAACTCCAGCCGTCCAGGCCAAGGCAGCCTTTAGGCCTTTTCTTTCCATTCCACCTGTCAAGCAGGCGGCAGGGCAAAGCGAAATACCTCTTTCCTTCGAAACTCTTGATCATGATGATGTTGATTAAGAAGACGACGATGTTCATGATAAAAACTCATACCACCACCAAGATTCCAAGTAGAGACCTGCAAACCGAAACAAAATTCAGCGGTATGGACTGACTGCGCACTGCCAGGAGGCATATCGCTAAGAAACTATAAATCCAACTTGCTGATTCCGAGTCCCCAAAAAAATTCCATTTACTACTTCGCCAAACCATTTTATCCCGAGAAAGTGCACCAAAGAGCATCCACATTAAACAGCTACTTTCAACTTCCTCAACTCATTCAAAAACTTTTTAAAGGGGTACAATGTAGCTTCCCTTCTGTATCTTCTAAAAAATGTACAACTTGAGTTGGCCCCTGTATATTAATACTCGTCGCCATCATCAATTTTTCATTTTATTTGCCGGAATAACAAGCTTACTCAATGCCACTGCATTGGCTGGCAGCATACGTTTCACTTTCACAATATTATTACAATCTACATTTCCATGCATATATTTTATGCATAATTTAATATTATTATGATCATAGGATCCGTTTTCATCCGCTTTTAGCTTCTGCATTATATAGCTACCTATCTTTATGCACCTTTTTCAACCGGAAATAAAAAGACATAGTATTTCCAGCTCATTACAAAAGCACTTGACTTATTTCGTAAATTCATTAATTATAAATACATTTTTGAATAATTTATGTGTAAATTGTAAGAAAACCAGGAAGAAAAAATGCAAGCGTACAAAATTTATGAACTATTTATAATCCAAGTCGTAAAGCTATGCATACAAACATTCAAAATTATCTTTATACTTTTGTAATATGCAGAGCTAGCAGTCACTCCATATCGCTGCTCATTTTACGCTTAATTTTTTTCAACATGATCGTGTCATGATCATTATTGTCATTATAAATATTTTTCACGCTAGCCTACTTTTCTCCCGACAATACTACACCCCCTACTTACATGCATTATTACAAACTTGTGTGTCCCATAAAAATATTATGTTTATATGCTGTCGCATCGTATCGTCTTTCCCCATAAAAATGATAATATATCTTCCTATAGCTAGGCCACTACTGGAATAACTCGAAAATTGGGAAAGTGGATTGCTACGAAACTAATAGGATCGCAATTTCCAACAAGATGAAAGGAATTCACAAGGTTGTTTTTTATCTTCATCATCATCAACAAACATGACATGTGATGCTATCCATAAATATACATATATGCATACAAGCGCACACATGCATGTAAAGAATATCATCATCTCATCTCATAAAAATACTTTTTGTGGAGGATTGTGGATGGATAGCGAAAATTGTGAAATCATTATGATGATGATGATGATACGTACTCTCTCTATATATGCATATATACCTACCACTGCATTGTGTATCCCTACTTGTTATGCTTATCGTCCATCTCTATACAGTCACTGGATGTTATCAACAAAACTATATTACAGCATAAAAAAGTGGGGAAGGGTCTGGGCGATAGGATAATCAACATTCCATAAGACAAGAACAAGAGACAAGGCATGCAGCAGCAGCATAGCAAAGCACACATACATCTAAATACATTGCACATAGATGAATAGCTGGTTGGCTGGTTTTTGGTTACGCAAGAACCGGAAAAAAATTGTTCCAGGAATTCAGAAAATGAAGAAAATGTATATAGGAAACTGGAATGTTGGCTGCTGCAAATACTGATCTTCTACACAACTATTACCACTACTACTACTACTTTACTAACTTTACTAGTTCTCTTATTTTTATATCCCGTGTTCACCCGTTCACATTATGAAAATGTCAAAATATAAAAAAATAGTCCAAAAAAAGAATTGTTCCAATGTTCTACTTTTCGTCTTCTTTTGTATGTGTGGAAAGGATACCGGTCGCTTGAAGATGATGAGACCAAAAAAAATTAGGAGGAAAGCATGTCGTGAAATTTCTTTTTATTTTTACGGTAGAGCTTCCAGAAAGAAAAAAAATATGTTCCTCTTTATGGCTTGCTTTAATCTTTAACATCTCTGTGTAGTCTAGTCTGTTGAAATATCCTGTATCATATCATGTGACTTGTCTGTAAGCTTGTATAGTATTTTTTTGGAGATGCATACTAAAAGATAATACTTACATGACACGGCAAGGGAAAGGGGGCTTTAAGCAGGAGACAAAGAATTTAGTCAGCAGATATGTGTGGATAGTTGCAAGGCTCTATTTGTTGGAGAGTTGGTGCTAATGCTAGCCTATGGTCTTTTCTAATATGCATGCATGGAACAATTTTATGGCGAGATAGTAGTGTAGAGTGCATAGTCATGTATTCCCACGACAATTTTCATAAATGAATGAGAGAGAGAGAGAAGGAGGGCGGAAGGCGGAAGCAGAAGGAATCCAGGAATACGATGCACTAGAGGAAGAGGTGGTGGCGGTGGTGGTAGTGCGGTGTGTATAACAAATAGGGAGAGAGAAAGAGAGAGAAAAGTGTACCATGTAGCCTTCCCAAGAATTAGGGCAGGAAAAACAAGAAGAGGGAATGACATGAAATTTGTTGGGTAAAAAGTCACAAGGGATAAAGGGGTCGTTCATATAAAAATGTGAATATTTCCGGTAAAAGTTTGTGGATAAAACTTTTAAAATGTATTGTTTTACTTGACTTTTGATGTGTTTAGATGGCCGGGCGAAAATGGGGATGTAATAAATATAAATACATTTAAGATAGATGACCCCCATATTGCAGTTTCCCTTCCGAAAATTTTGTCTTTTTGTACGTCTGTGTAAGAATATGCAACAAAATATGCATGCATTGCACACAACAGCACATTCAAAGTAGCAGCTTTGTCTGTAAAACAACGGAAAAAAGTTTTTTTTGTCGTTTTTAGAATTTTTTTTATAAAAAAAGAAGCAAGGACACTGTGGCATTTGAAAGATGATTCATGTAGGTATGCACTATCTTCATCATTTTTCTTCTTCCTCCAACAAAAAATAAATATTATGGAGTATGGTGGGAGAGGGGAGTAGCTTAGCTTGCTAAAAGTGGAGTATTATGGAGTACAAAAGGGAAATAAAGTTGTTGTATGACAGAGGCAAAAGGAGGTGAATAATAAGAAGAAAGGAAGAGAATGGATGGTGGGAGACGCCGGGAGAGATGTATGGAGCCTTGGAGTCTCCAAAAAAAGAAAGCCGCCACCGCATATAAACTAAAAGCAGTATTTATGGCGCGGTTCACAATTCACACACAAGTCAAGTCATCGTCCTTTCAAAAGATATAATAATAGCAGCATATGTTTTCTTAATATTCTTCTTTTCTTTTAAACAAATCATATTTGCATCGCACATCGGACAATTTATTTATTATGCGATCTTAGCCCCACCAGCAGCAAGCATATTTATTATAAAATTCCACCCAGCTTAAAATGACAATATAGAATAATAAACTGGTAAACTGGAGCTTTTCCGTTTCTTGTGTATATATATATTTTTTTTATTCTACCAAAGCAAGTTTTATTTTATTTTTGTTCTTTTCCGTCCACAGGAGAGAAAAAAAAATTTCTTAATGGCTTGGCCGAGCATCCCTCGTAAATATTCCCATTTAAAAAGGGATAAATATTAAACGTGTTTCGAGTTGTGAAAATGGGAAAAATTATAGAGATATGTGACAATCGTAATTATTTTACCATTTGCCCGGGTCCTTAATAAAATGGAAAACATGCCAGATAATTATTTTTTCCAGAGTTTAGAAACCAAACAAACATAAAAATGTGCCAAGTCGTAAAAAAAATTGTAGATACATATTCGTCGTGTGTCATCTGAATTTTAAATGGCGACAAGATGTTTTATATCTTTTTATTTTGAATTCCAATATATTTATTTTTGGAAGAATTCTGAAAATTGAGCTTATTTTTTGGAACAGAATATTTTTTTGGGAATTACGTAAACATAATTTAATTTGGAATGTCCTGCAGCTTTGCAATAAGAAATAAGGGGAAAACAAAGCGTAGTAATGGAAGATTGGAATGGAAATGAGGGATTTATTTTTATTACTTTCGCTGATGCTACCAGGTTCATATGTTCATATTATTATTATCTTTTTATAGCTTATGGTACATACACATTTTAGTACTTATTATTTTTCCCTCTCCACCAAAAACAAACGACATTCGTTTTTGTTTCAGGCAGACAAGCGGACACACAACTAAATTATGATATTTTCATTCCTAGTAATTCACATTCCATTTATATACTTTTTCTTCTTCGTGTACTGCTGCTCCTGCGGCTTGTTCTATTCTTCTTGTTGAATATTTTATGATGTTATATGACCTCAGTTCCATACACTCGGAGGAAAAATAAAAGTGGAACGTTTAAGAAGAAATTACATAATAAATTTTTGTTCATCTATTTTATGTATTTGAATTGGAATCATTGGAAGATTCCGTTTAAAATGAAGCAAGAAAATATAATATTCTTGAATGGTGAAAATGGTATGAATATTTAAGATAGCAAAAAATAGTAAGTGAAGAAGCAACAGCAGCAGATGAGAAGAAGCTTATTGTGCTTTAAGACCGCAGGGCAAAATGTTGCGAGAAGAAGAAAAAAGTGGGCCATTTCAATGTTCCATTTTTGTTGTTCTTCAGAACGAGAAGAGATCAGAAAAGGAGTTTTGTATAGCAGGATACATTAAAGAATAAACAGAGAAAATCCAGCAGTTAGAATTCCAATTTTTGCTACATCTTCTTCTTTGTCTGTTCATTTCATTTATATTATATTCATTGTTACTGTTATTGTTTCGCCAATGGCACTATCTGTTCACTTGTCTGTCTCTCTTGCTTCATATTATTGTACTGTATTGGATTTCAAGAGGAATAAAAGCATAATGGAAATGGATGCGTAGATGAAGATAAAGAAGAAGAAGAAAGAAAAGCTGAGTGAAGCAGTAAAATTGCCCAAGATGTGTAATATGTATTTTTATTGGGGACCACACACAAAGGAGTAAAAATATTATGGAGAAATATCATATGATGACGATAATGATGAGTGAAATGGAGAGAAAAATGTTATGAATGCTATATTAGACAATAAAATACTAATGGCAGTAATACTAATAATCATGATTACAAATTGCAAGTGTGTTACGTATGGAATGTAAATGCTGTTAATATTTGAAGGAAGTACAAAAAAGTTATTATGTTTGGTTGGAAGTTGGAATATGTATTTACGTATTTGTCATAGATTTCTAGTATTTAGGTTCGTTAAACCACAGATATGTTCATGATGGGTAGAGTATAGTTGAGGGATTTACTACGATAAAGCTTATTTCATATTTCAACGAAACTTGAAGTAGGTAGATAGGGCACGAATTTTGAATATAGATCATAAAGATCTGTAAACTTTGTAATATATTATTTGGATGAAGCAAACGTTAGAAACAAAAGCACTTACATTGCAATTTTAAGGCTGAAAATAAAAATTCCTTTGTTAAGTTGGAATTAAGTTTAAAAATGGCCAATATTTTTATTATGTATGCAGAGCGAGTCATTTGAATGCGATTTTAACAAATTTTTTATGCATTTAACACTCGAAATTAGCGTTTTTATGCGTTCTTAAAAATATCTCTGAAATGGCAATATCTTATGGAAAAAATATTCTTAAAAAATTTATAACAGTAACAAACATTTAAAATAAGTGACATTTAGTCGAATTTAAAGCAGAAAAATCATTGGTAGTTGGAGTACTGGAACAAAAACAGGCAAATTAACACCAAACAGGCAAGTGCACGACTCGAAACCCAAAATTTTAAAGAAAATTTTTTGTGGCGTTTAAGTTTTCCGTTTGAATTTAGTGAAAAATTTCACTGGTTGGGCAATTTTGTACACAAAAAGAGTCGCATTATGCGCATAATGCAAAAATAATCCAAATTTTGCGATTGCCCTTGGATTGTGCGATTTATGCAAATTATGCATTTTAAAATTTGTTAAAAGTTCACCATTCAAGTTATCTGGTGTTTATAATATAGTTTCATATAGCTTTTCATACTTGAATTTCAAATATGCGAAATTCTGCGATTTATGCGTTTGACTCGCTCTGATAATTAGTTAAGCAGGAATGTATTTAATTAATTATATTAAAATTATTATTTTGATAAAAAATCGTTTTCCTTGACAGTTGGGTTCAATGTCTACTGTTAAGTATGATACGCTATCTGTGCAGGGTTTTACCATTGACATATGTATTTCGAATACTGTTTACAATACGAAGACAATTTTTCATCTAATTTCATTTCATATTTTGTTAATAATTTTATTAAAACTATTTGATTAGTATTTATACCTGGTACGTGTAATTCTGTGACAGGCAGGCGAGATGTGTGAGTGTTTTTTGAGATGAGCGGCATTACAATAATTAGTATTTCTGTTGGAACTTTAGATTGAAATTATATGTGAATTATTGTCTGTAGATTTATTTGGGAATTAGTCAGTTAATCATAATAATATTACGCTCATTTAATCAGTTAAACTTTTTTTATTTCAAGGGACTTTGCTAACTTCGCTTTTATTTCTTCGGTCGCCTTTGTTTTCATTCTTCAACCTTATTTATTACTTGTAATAAAATAATTGGTTAGTCCGTAATTATATTTTGTTAAAGTTTGTTTTTATTTGATTATGTGGGCCAGTTAAGCCCTAGGAAGACGGAAGGCTAATATTTTGGTCTTTTCTCTCCTCTTCGATGGGAAAAGTAAATTTATTAATGCTCCACTTTCATTTTTTAAACTATTTAAACTTTTACGCAAATTACTGGAATAAAAATGTCAAAAGGCAGTGAAAAATGAATGTACATCCAAATTTCAAACTCTTCTCAATAATGCTGATCGGCTGATGTGGAAACATTTTATAGTCCGTATAAAAGCAAGACGGTTGCCATCACTCGTACTCAGATTTATTCTTTGCTATTCTACCATTCAATACATGCATCCCTTTGTTCAACCAAAATACAAATAAATAAACTTGCCACTCGATAATAATAATTATTGTATGTTATTAATAATATCGTGAATTCTGCTGACTGACGACAGTTTTCAAAATGGAGATGTTGAAAAGTGCCACTCTCAACAAGGTCTTCATCTTCACTCTACTGACCGCCGCACTAAATTACGACCAATGTGAAGCTTTTCAATGCTACCAATGTGGAGGTCAGAATGGAATTGAGGACTGTTCTGACAGTAAAGAGGTAACCTGCCCCCCTGGGTCTAAGTGGTGCAAAACAATTACATATGGAAGTGACAAAGTAACGAAAGCATGTGGTGACAAATTGCTCACCCCCTGCGTTGCCGAAAGGTTGGGGAGTAGTGGAAATTGCGCGCAGACAACGCCCAATGAAGTCCAATCTGCAAAAGGATACTGTAGAGGCCGGAGCCTGGGACAAACTGTAAACTTGACAAGCATGGAACCAGACAACTCACGAGCAATTGGTCTTCATACTCCTGTGTATATGTGCGAATGTGGCACGAACCTTTGTAACGGCAACGGCAACGGCAACTGCAACGGCAACGGCAACGGCAACGGCGACGGCAACGGCAGTAGTACGACCGGATCCGGATTCATAATGATGTTGATAACAACTTCTATTGCAGCTTCCCTATCGACAATCTAAATTAATCTTTCTTCACAAAAATGTAATGATTCCATGAATCTGAATGAAAAATTATAGTTTCTGAAAGCAGTAAAAGAATCTAGCTCATTTTCAAAATGTTGACTATTTATAATATTAAAGCTGAGATTATTTCTTCCTAGTATACTATCAAATAAGAACAATGCAGTCATGCTCACTGGCATTTTGTTGTTGTTTAACTAACTTTAATACCATCATACATACATCCGAGTCCGAACCATGTGTCTTTATATAGTTGTCTTGCTGTCTCGAAAACTTAAACTGAACTTCTCTGGCCAATAAAAAAGCTCTTCCGCTTAAAATGTATGCATCATAGTTTTGTCTGAGAAGTGTTTCAAAAGTATCTTCCTGCTCTCTTTCATTCTAAAACTCAAATGGCACAAATATGATAGATATTACATGCGTGACATGCTTTTTGGATGACGTAAGCAGGTATGCTTCTGCTACTGATTCTAACTGAATTATTCCTTTAAAACGTCAAATTTCATTAAACTAAAAATAATTGAATACATTATTCACCACTAATTCACTTAGTCTTCTGCTGGAATATGACAAATAATGCATTTAATAAATGAACAAAACAGTGCAAGTGCATAACACGAAACCACTAAAAGCAGCTAAAAGTTCTTTTCTCTTCACCTTCTTCTCATACTAAATCAACCATCTTCAATCTTTTTAACGAATCCGGATAACTACCATAGATGTACCCGTATTTTAGCGTAGTTCAACTAACTTTTAATTTTTCTTCTAAACATTCAAAACATGCTCCAAGATTCACAAAATAGCAGGCCAGTTTTTGTTTGACAAGTCTTTCAAGAGCATTTTCCATCTTTCCCTCCATTCTTTAAGAAATTGATTACATTTATTCTCTACTATATTGTATTGTATTATGTATTCTTTATTAAAGTGTTAAACGTATCAGAAATAGTATACGTACGTATTCACTTCACCATCTTCTGAAAAACGACCAAATTATATGCTTGCATTGAACAAAATAGTCCACAAAACAAACCACTACACTCCACTAAAAGCAAATCATCATCCAATTAAATCCTCGTAACTTTTCTTTTCCTAATTTCCTTCTTCTTTTTTTGAACAAACCATCCAAACCGACTCCTTGTTTCATTCCATTTTATTAACAATCTCTCTTAACAAACCATAACCACAGAATATTTTTCCATTGTTTTCCTTTTTTATTCTTTTCTCATCCCATTTTCATCATGATCATCATCGCATTGCTATGCTTTCTCTCCACATTTTTTTATCGCCAAAAAAGATGTAATGCGCTAGTGCATTAAAAGAAACAAGCAGGCAAACAACTTCTCAGTGATAAAAAAATAAATGAATGATACAAGTTCCATTGCAGGATTGCCACTGTTTCGTGAGAGTAAAAGCTATCGATTTGCTTGAATGGTGCTTTTTAGACAATTGCAATTGGAAAGAGAATAATAAAGTAGTCTACTTCTTTTTGCTCAAGTGAAGAGGATGGATACACACACCACACACTCTCTCTCTCTCTCTCTCTCTCTGCAATAATGTTCTCCAGAAACAAATAATAGAAATAACAAAACAACAAGAAAACAGCCAGTAAGCTTTTTTTGTGTACAAAAAGGATTGATACTTTAGCGTCCGTTTCGAACGCTGAAACATCCTCTCAGAAGAAAAAAAAATTGTCTACTCAGACCAAATAGACTCAAGTGAGCTTTAGTAACAGCACCAGGAATCATCACATCAACCAACACCTCTTTGATGGTCTCTCCATTTTATCAATAGACTGGAAAGATCTTATGCTGTTGCTGTTCCTATTTTTGAAATCTTCCCATTATCAGATAGGTAGGTATACAAAATACCCTTCCAATAAAAACTAAAAAGGGCATTATCATTGCCCAAGGGCCGATAGTATAGGTATACTTATAGCTACCTACATATCTCTATACCCATCCAGATAAATAGCTTTTATAAAAACAATAAAAAAAGGATGAAGAACAAGTAACGTATAAAAAATTGTTGAAAGAAAACATTGAACACACTTTGTTTTTTTGTATATTTTTTTATTTTTGCTGAAAGAAGACCGACCATATATCCCATCATCCTTCGCAGCCGTTGTCACTGGTGCACTGCTGGAACTGAAGTGTCGTTATCTTTGCAGTTCCTCGTTGTACCCTTTTTTATTATTCTACTTCCCAAAAAATCATCCAGTCATACAGCACACACGACTCCATAACATGCTTCTTGCATTCTTCCATTTCTCCCTTCCAGACTGCTTGTTACTAAAAAAGGTTGGCAGAATGAGACTCTCTCACTCTCTTTCTCTGAAGACCCATTCAACATCATCCCATATCCCAGTTTTTTTCTCTGGCAGTATCCTTCCTTCTTATTTCTATCTATTATGCCAACTTTTTTTCTTCTGTATTCTTTTTTTTTCGTATCGCCTCCTCAGATCGCCACAACACATCTTCTACTACTGCAACAAAGGTTTGCTGTCAGCAGCAGCGGCGGCAATTTTGCCAGAAAAAAGACTGAACAGAACAGAATTCTTTTCTGCGCTAACGCTGATGTTTGCGCTGCTGCTGTTGCTACTGCTATTACACTTCGTGCATGAAGCATGTTCTGTGCTGTCACCAGAAACAAGAAAGATAAAAAAGGCGCATTTCTTTTTCTTCACAGATCCAACTTCATTTTTCACTTGCATGTTTTTAAAGGTAAACTCCAACACGGCATTCATGAAGAAATTTTTCTTCTTGCAGAATAATAATAATGGAGCGTTTTTAGTACGGCAGAACAATAAGAATGCGTTTACTTTTCAATAAAAAACGCAATTTTCTCTAAAAAATATCGTTTACAAAAAGTATGCGGAAAAGTGTACCTTCGTGTGTCGTTGTCGTCTGTGTGTATGTATCGTAGATATACTATTTATTTGATCTGCTGCTTTTCATACACACATCCCAGTGTGTGTAGTTACTATTTATATGTAATATAAAAAAGGAATGACACTGACTGACTGACATTTTTCCCCCTGCTCTGTACTCTCGTTCTCAACACGTTCGGTACAAAGCATATACATCTTACTGTGACGTTTATATATTAAATTGGCAATGTGTCCTAGAAGAAGAAGAAGAAAAACTATATATCCAAGAGCAGTATAGTAGCAACAAAAGCATCATCTGTGAAATATCATCAATATCATATTTTGTTCTGCTTATATGCTTGTGTTCTCATTGCCGGCAGAGAGGAGTGCCTTTGACAAGACACAAAACAAGGTTGAGTGGAAGGAGAGGAAGAAAAGTATGTAGAGTAAGTACCGTAGTTGTTGTTGTTGCTTGTTATACTGACGAAGACAAATACATCAAGAGCAAAGCTTATATGTGATGCTGCCGCTGAAAGCAGCTATTTTTCGCTTTGAATTCTTTTGTGGCTAAGAATAGCTTTTTAGAAGTACAAAATGAATATTACGCATAAAAGACCGACACACAAGTCAAGTAGACAGATAAAAACCTGTGCTTTTTTTTCTGAGAGGAGAAGAATTTTTGTTTGGATGAAAATAGAAACAGAGATGGTATTTTCTTGGTACTATAAATATATGTGGATTGTCTGGTGTCTCTGGAACTGTCTTGAAGAACCAAAAGAAAAATATTATTTCATTAAAGATGGATAGATAGATAGATCGCCTTCTCTGTCGCTTTTTGACTGGGATATATTTTATGCGTAAAAACACCCACGCCAAACGACGCACACGCATAAAACGCATCTACACAACAAACAGCCAAAAAATTCATGCCTACACATGCATACATACAACCATAATTTTTATGTCTTTTTTCTTACTATTGCCGTTGTTGTAAGCACACTGTAATGCGTTTTCCATAAAAAATGACGATAGCTAGAGAAAACCTGATGAAGTTATATATTTTGTGCGTATTTTCTCCTGTTGTTGTGACTAAAATGGTTGGTAATGCAGAGAAAAAAAATTGAGAAGTACTAACACAAGAGACAAAAAACAACGGCTTTTTTAGTCATGGCAAGTGGCTCAAGTGAAGTGACTATAATATGCAATGCCTTTTCTACTTGGATGGTTTTTGTCTTGAGCGTCCCGTCCCATTTTGGATTGACAACGTTTTTTTAGAGAAATACCACCATGCTTCTACACTTGTGTGTTGTGAGTCTGTGTGTAGGTTGTAGGTATATATGGTGAGTATCTGGAAATTTTTCTGTTGGAATGAGTAAGTAAGCCAGAAGAAGAGAGTGGATCGTGAAGAACATGATGATGATGAAAATGATGCTGGTGCTAGAAGCAAAGCTGATGATGATTATATAGTCAACAGAGAATATAAATATGTGAGTTTAAGTTGAGTAAGTATACCTATTATTTATAAAAAGAGCGAAAAAAGATGGGACTGTTGCTGGATTGTTTGTGCTGCTGCTGCTGTAACTACTTCTACTCCTACTGCTGCTGTGTTTTTTCAACCGTTCCAGTTATTCCAGGCACGTTTTCTTATATATTCTCTCCAGGAGCAGCAACAGCAGCAGAACAACCCAGGCAATTCTAGTTTACCACAAAAAAATACATCCACGTTCTTTCGAACATAACTTGTAGTTGTGTTGTGATGCTGCTGCTGGTAGTATTAAAGTTAAAGCTGCAGTCCTCTGCTGGATCTGTGTGTGCATTGTGCAGCGTAGACACATGATTTCATTTCGAGTAAAGTGGTGGAAGTAAGTAGTGGGTACACAAAAGCCGTGTGTAGCAGTAAGTAAGCAAAGCAGAGAGAAAAAGACGACAATGGCTTTGATGATGATGATGATCCTTCTTGTTTTATGGCAATGGAGACAAGAAGAAAACAAGGCTATTTAACTTTAAAAACTGGGCATTCTGTCGTATATGGGCCTTGGCACAATGATGTTAAATGTAGACACATGCGGAAAAGAACAAAAAGGAAGGAGGAAAAGGGGAAACATTTGAAGATGAGAAGGGGACGACGACGAGGAAGTTTAAAATGTTTTTTTCAGAGTGATCAACATTATACATTTGCATTGTTTCATCATACTAGAAAATGTAACTAATTTTCCAATGTGTCGAGCCTCGGAAAAGGTGTCAATAACAACTTTGCTAAGTCATCCAACAAAAAACATTTGAGGATGGGAATTGGGATGTGTCGGCTGCAACACGAGAACACGACATAAGGTGTGACGATCTTGGCATTGATAACAGGAGCGACGGTATTGTGATATGAGGAATGCAGAAAAAATTATATGGGATGGAAGAAAAGCTATGTATACAAAAAATAAAATGGAAGTATGTAGGTTTGAGAGACGTCTAATCATGAACACCATGATCCTCATCAACGCGGCTCAACAGAGCAGATCTCGGCTGATCACACTTTGTTTCCTTCATTGTTTGTCGTTGTTCCTGAATTGAGTTGAGAGAGAAGTGCTCAAGTGTTTTGTAATCAAGAGTGTGTATCTAAAAACTCTCTAAAAAAGAAGCTGTTGTGCTCTTCTGTGAGTGAGCGAGCACCTATCCGAACAAACATCATTTGCTATTGTTGGAGAGAGATGCACATATTAGATCATTCCTATCACATTCATATGTACAAGCTAGCCTTTTCCTTTGATTTTTTGTTGTCCGATTTGATGCATGGATGAATGCACAGAGTTTCTGAGTGAGGAAGAGAGAGAGAGAGACCAATAGTCCGGACTTATCACTTCACTTTGTGAAAAAAGAAGAGGAAGAAGAAAAGGAGATGATGATTTTGTGAGAATTGAGAATGTGAGTGAAGTGAACTGAAAGGTATTGATTATTGCTGCGTTGTTGTTTTGTTCTGTTCTGCTCTCGTAAAATCTTCTTGGTTTGGATTTAGGAGAGGAGGAAGGAAGCTTATTTGTAATGAAGAAGGTGCATTGCAGCAACAAAACAAAATTAGTCTAGCAGCGAGTAGTGTATAATGCACAAAGAGAGATAGAGAGAGATAGAAGTTAGGGAGAGAGATTCGGGCAAGTTACAATCTGAGAAGTATTAAAAGTAAGTGGGAAACCGACAGGCAATAAAACAGTGAATCAGAAGAAGAGAATATAATATACTCCGCTGCATATATTCTCTTGGTATTCTCAGAGGAAGATGCATCAACAGCCATGCTGCTCCTGCTACTACTACTTTGTAATCTGACTGAACTCTCTTTTAATGAACTTCAAGTTTATTTCCCTTCTTTCTCGATTCCTTGCACACAGGCTGCTTTACTATTCATGGAAAAAAGACAAAATTGATGCGGAGAGATGTGTAGAAAGTGAGAGAGCAATGGTGGAGGAATGGGATAGAGAATGGAGTATATACATATGTGCGTATAAAATTCCTTCTGTTGTAGTCCCTGTACTACTCTCTTCAAATCTCATCAAGCTTCTGTTGCATTTTAGTTTTTTCTTGGAGAATTCATCCATGCATTTTATAGAGGAGAGAGAAAAAAGGAATAAAAGATGCAGTTTTTCATTCTTTTATTTTATGGAAGAGGGGGAAATTATGTGCCTACTAGGAACTGCCTACTTATTTTCATCAGTGAGCAATGAGCATGGTGGTGGTGGTGGTGGTGGTATCGCGTAATTTAGGGGGACCTTGAAGACATCTAAAAAAACCCTGCCATGATGATAATGCTTCTACCACCACCAACAGCAACCACACACACCCATCATCATCTTCTGTGGTAGATGATGGGGGTACACCAATCAAATCAGTATGAAAATTACATTTTTTTGTACAAATTGTTCGTGTTGTTCTTTGATCACTTCAAAATGCCTAGCATTATTATTATTATCAACCTTTTTCGAATTTTATTGTGTTTAGCGAAGGGTTTCTTTTAAAAAGATACAAATTCTTCTTAGCTTAGTTCTTATTCAAGCTTACACATATACATACACACATCAATTCTTCATTTTTCTTTTCAATCTTTTGATGGTGTCATCTTGTCCTCTTTTTGAAGGATGGATTGAATTTTTAAACTTTGTTTACTAGTTGGTTTTGGTACAATGAAATGAGATGGAAATTGGCTAGGCTAAGAGGATGGATGGATGGTAAAACAAAATAAAATTATAACCATTGTCTGCAAAGAATAAAATTATTATGTAGTATGGTGGATTTTTATAGGTGATAGACAGACATGCAGTTAACATGAATGAAAAAATTATGTTTTCTTTATAATTTAGCATTTAAATTGCTGGTAATAATGTGAAGTTGCATCTTTTTTTACATCACTACAAAATTCATTTATATCATACTATCAAAAGCAATAATCATTTTTAATGGACAGCGCATAAAAATTTCATGCTAAGGTAGAAAATATTTTTAAGGTTTACGTAATACAGCAGAACATTATCTTATTATTATTTTTATGCAGATTATGTTCGGTAGACTGAAATAAATTATGATAAAAGGCTGCTGCTGCTTGGCTGCCCCTTGTATTAAAATTGCAAAAACGACCATATCATTTTATTATATAGCGGCATTTAACAAATATTATGCGTATGAAAATACTTGGTTTTTTATAGTGAGTGCGGTTTGAGTAAATTAAGTTAGGCCAAAAGAACTGCAGTAGAAGAAGAATAGGTATAAAGATATTTTCTTCGTGTTTTTGCTGATTATTGCCATTTTAAAGGGGGAAGAATACAAAGAGGGAAATGTTGAGTGAGTAAAGTGTGCAGTCAAGCTAAAGAGATAATGATAGGAACAAGACGAAGAAGAAGAAGACGGAAGAAAAGAAGTATCCCAGCAGCAAAACCAAAGGCAAAATCTTGAATGTAATTTGTTATGAATGATGATGATGGTATGATGATGTTGACGTTTTTGGCATGAATGTCTACACACGATAATGTATTGTGGGAAAAGGGAAGGAAGGAAGGAAATAACAGTCCACTGATTTTGTTTATGAAGTCGCAGAGCAGTTAAGATGATGATAAAATGATGTAAGAAAACATGAATAGATAGTAGCTATGAGCCGTGTCGGTGAGTGTGCATTATTGCTATGCGTTTATCATATCTGCACGAATGTGTAGTACATTTACATTGTTGTGTGTAGTAGAATCAAAGCAGGAATGGTTGAATGAATAAAAGAAGTGACTTCTTATGATACTGAAATATGCCATGTTCAAAAAAATGTTTCTTATTTTTTTAGGCAAGAAGAAACTGAAAATGACAAGCATCTTATTTTTACAAGCAGTAGATGCATTACAGCAACTTTAGATGTAGCTGTTTTGCTACTGTGGGACGTGTTTTATTTATTTTGCGCAGAAAAATACAAAATGAAAGGGAGTAAACGGAAACACATCATGATATCGCATGTGACAGGTTTTGGTTGTACTATTTAATTAAAATGTAATGAAACATTTGTTACAAATTTTCCACTGGATGTACTTTCGAAGATTGGCGAATCAAAATAAAGTAACTAGGAATTGATGGGAAATGTTTATCGCGATTCGGTTATCAAAATGTACATAAACAATGAAATCCAGCTGTGATGGATTTTAACTATTTGAATCATGTAAAACTGATGAGAAATGAACCAATACAAACTTTAGTTAGTGGAATCGTTAATTTAATTAAAAAATCGACTATATGTAATCTTTCTAGTTGAACTACAAAGGGTCTGACAAATACGGCTATTATTCCTCAAGCGTCTACTTTTATCTCTCATTATTGACCTTAATTACTGACTCAAGTTTCAAGGAGTGAGTTAAGTAATACGAATGCAGGAAGGCTTCTGTAAGTTGAAGTTTAAACAAATCGGAAAGGTCTGTTAAATAAAACTTTTATTTGCTAACTAGCAATCTTGCCCAATTAGACCATGCAATAAATCAGTCTCATCTAACGTAATTCTTGAGTTGTGTGTTATGCTCTGCTGAAATAATGGAAACACCGATAGAAAACTTAAGGTTGAAGAAGATACGTGTCCAACATTTTTGCATTTAAAGTTGAGGCAAACTAAATTCAGATTATCAGAAAATCAAGTTTATCATATATGTAATTCCATGACTCGGTTTATGATTTTTTTATGTAAGATAGTTAAACTAGTTGTAAGTAAAATGAAGTGCATATTTGTATATTAGTTGGATTTTGTTCTTTTGGAGTCAAAGATTTTACTACAAGAAAAGGATTTTAAGATTCGTTCTACTAAAGTTGCAAAATTTTGTCATATTTTTCATTCAGATTTGTTGTAACATTGCATTATTTGTGAAGAAAGGTTAATTTATAATTATGGATGGTACAGCAGCAATAGCAATGCCTATCGTCATCATCAATCCAGTTTTGGGCACCCTAAGGGGTGATGAACCGCCCTCGATGTAGATGACGGACTCAGGAGGAGGATCTCCCGAGATGACGGGGGTGGGGGTGGTGGGTCTCGCGGTAATATCGTGTCGT
>JAHZNC010000605.1:0-28408 GCA_027744095.1 Zhuqinia jingwanae | reverse complement strand
ACTACTACTTTGGTTTTTCATTACTTTCCTAGCTGGATATGGGAGGCCAGCTATAAAATAAAATAAACTATACATGTGAAAATGTAAATAATACTTTGTTGGGACCATTTACAGCTTTAAGGGTAGTACGCTACTGTAAAAATCCGCACCATTTCTGTACTCCGTCCCAACATGAGTATGCATCCAAAATAATTCCGTTCTGTACGGACTGTAAATGGTACGTAAAATATAATTTTTTGTATTGTTTATAATAATATAATTGTTTTTGCTCCAATGGAAGTACGGACAATGGTTTTGAACTGTGCTGTTGATATACAACGCATGCATTTCATTGACGCAAGTCGAAGTCGGGTTCAAATTTATAATACGTAGTATCCGGGCCGACGTGATAAATATAGCACGCGTAATATGGCAACGCGCTTGACTCGAACTCATCGCAAATATAAATGCATTTACGTTCGAATTGCTGTATCAGCTGTTCATTGTTTTGGTACGCTTTTAGAATTTATGGGTGCATACAAAAAGAAATGTACATAGTTTTTGAAAATCAATTTTTTTGACAAACCGTATGAATGCCTTCCATGCAAGAAAGAAATTCGAACTTGGATCTGATGTCCGGATTTCTTTTAGTAGCGTAGCACGCTTTAAAAAGGTGGTTTTGCTTTTATCACGCGGTATAAACTCTCCTTTTGAATTATCTAGCCCGTTTGTAGTCTCTTCAATTCAACCTAAACCACATGACATCATAAAGTATGTAGATACATAGACTAAATAATATAAGACGGAGGCCATTGATGCAATAACCATGTCGCTAGGTTGTATTTGTTTTGTGACTCTTCATACAATTTTAAAATTAATGCATTTGGTTGATAATAAAAATTAGCACTACAAACCCCATGATTTCTTAATTAACTTTAACACACGTTGTCATCAAAAATGTCAATAAAAATTAAATCTGAATGTGGACAGACGTCCACGCCCACCATTCTTATAAAGCAACTTGGAAACACGTTTAATATTACGTACAATATTAGAAGGAGGATAGGAGGGAAGGTCTATGCAACATGGCAAGCGGAAATTCTTCGTTTTCTAAAAGTTACTTGTAGCCAGCACTAAAATAAGGTAGTACCATCACTGCGATAGAAGCAGCACTACAGTTGTGGAAGTGAAAGAGTTTGGAACAATTTTTCCTTTTTCAAGTTGCTGCGTGCTACAAAGAGAAAGATACATAAAAAAAGGAATATAAAAAATGGATGGTGGTAGTTACAGGCCAAAACCAGCCACCATCAGCATCTTCTGTATGACATAGAGGCTTCCACTTTCACTATACTACTCTTTGAAAACTTTTCGACAGAGTATAATTTTAAAAAGGCCACACACATACATACACTCACAAATATTAGTCAGCACACATGCACATGAAGTTCTACTTCTTCTTCTTCTTCTTCTACACCACATTGGATAGAAATTTATAGAAATTTTGAAAAAGTGGATTGTGTTCTCGCCCGTCACTTCACAACCACTACATATATATTTTCCTTTCTTAATGTCTGCCTAAAGGACTTTATAATGCCCATTTATAAAAGGGAAAAAAGTTTCCTGACGAGTTTCGTACTCATTTCCTTCTACTTCTACTACTATTACCACCACCGCCACTTTCTTCCCAACGAAACATAACACACGCGTCCATACTTACAATGTTGTATAAATAGGCTTGCATTCTGTATTGGAAAAGAGTATAAAAAATATCAACTTTTTAGTTGATCTTTGGTGTAAGTTTTTGGGTATAGTAGTTAGTTGTACATGGTAAGTTGTAGCAGAGTTGGTGATGGTGATGATGGTTTGTCTGAATGTTTTTGGTTGGTTATTCCCCTTCACGTTTCTTCTTTCTTATTTTCTGTTTCCCTTATTTGCTCCAGCACTTGAATTGTGATTATATTGCAACGAACGACCATGGTGATGATGATAATGATGATCATGGCAGTATATATTTAGCAGGTATGTAGCATCACAAAATTGCGTAATTTTAGCCATTTACTAGAGCCACAACCAGTAAATGTATGTGTACGTACTTGTTGTTTTGCCACTAGTAAAGCGGCAGTGGCGTGTGTGTGTGTGTGTGTGTGGTCATGTTTTTCCTTTATACTTCTTTTCCCTCTTGGCTGATTGTTGTAAGTATCTGTCAGCGTAAAGTCTTTTTTAAAGTGGTATCCTCACTTTAACATTTTCACTCGTTATTATCTCATGCTCCTGCTCCTGAATTGACTACTTGCGTTTTTTCTTCCTTCTTCGGCCACAAGTATATACTCCAAAGTAGACGTAGTACCATATTATAGTACCAAGTAGACGGTGGGAGTGGAAGCTCATGCTCACCAAAATCATCACGATGATGGGATTTTATGGGATGGCTTTATATATGATAAATGTACTATACGCGGTATAGTGAATACTTTACTCCAGAGAGAGAGAAGAGAACGCCCAAAGATAAAAGAAATTACCGTGAAAATGGGAAGGTGGACAAAGGGGACTATGCGGTGGGAACATTTTACACAATTCTAATATCTTTGCAGGTTAAGTCAGATGCAGTCAACTAGTTACAAAATTCTCCATAATGGTAAAGCGTAAATTGCCTCAGATGCTTTTATATTTTTTATGGCCAAAGTTGAGGGATACATGTTTTCCTCGATATGAGGAATGTATAACAATGTCGCGACCAGCGTCATCTTGTTGAAAAGACGCAAATAAACTTGCCAGCACTTGTTATGTACCCTCTTCCAAAAGGCACCACCATCATCGTCAATACAAAATTATACGAAACAAATTTGAAACCTTGGCATGAAAACGAGTAAAAATGCCATTGTTCCATTTTACGAGCATGAAACATTATTAATTAGTATCATAAAAGGTTGCACATTAAAGTTATCTGGAAAAAAATGCACATCCAACCGTAAAGATGATTATTTGACATTATGATCTTGGATCCCGTCGGTTACTTTTTAATAAGGTACACTTTTTTTTATTGTTGCGTTTATTATTATTATTGTTATGATTACTACTCTTCTTGTGTGACTTGTTTTTCTTTGGCCTATTTTATTTCTATACCAAGTTGTAAAACAACATGACAAGCAAAAGTATTTACAAGCTTAAGCCTACTTATTCTTCTCTGAAAATAACTGACTGAGTGAATGAAGCGCGAGTGAGTACTACAAGATTTATTGATGCATCCAACAAAAAGTAAGTTTATTACGTTGTTAAGGCTTGCTTGCCATTCGCGCCTTATTAGATACAGGAGTAGAATTAATAATGCTCTCTGACTTTGATCTTTACATACATACACTTATAATGCACCTTCCTATATGAACTATACACACACAGACAAGCAATAAAAAATGGACGGACGGATGGAGACAACTAACTTTATCACATCTTGATACTCCTCCTGCTCCAACGAATAATGGCATTTTTTGGTTGACTTGTAGGATGACTGCCTTAAAACTTTCTTCTTACCACCTCTCTGTTGTAGTATGCAGTAGCGAACTTCCTCTTGCTCTCTCTCTCTCTCTTGTCCATGGCATTTTAGTCGTGCACTCAATATGTGTGAGTAGTATCTTGTTATGAAGGATTTGTTAGTTATCCTAGCACGTCCACTACACATATTAGTATATGTACATGCATACATTTTTTCGTGCTAGGTAATTAGAAAATAGTTTCCATTTGCTCCAATACTTGTGAAGATGTTTTAAACCATGATTAAATTCTTAAAAACTGAAAATCTCAAAGAGTATTTATCATACACAGCATTTTTGGAGAAATCAGAGTAAATGGTTGTTACGGTAAACTTTTTTTTACTGCTGTTGTAATACATGCAACCAAATAAATCCGCGCTTACAATTTAATGCGTTGAATTATGTAGGTGAAAACAAGGTGCATAAACCATGGAGAAAATTTAGGAGAAGAAAATATAAAACGTTATATGGTTGAAAAGAAAGCACGCTTTGCGGAGGATTTCTAACTTTTTAAATGTATGTATGCTAATTTTATGTACTCAGAAAGAAGCGCATCTCATCATCGGTCATCATCATCAACTTCAAGGCTAAAAGTCTCTTCTTTTTTTGTTGGAGTTTTAACAAATTTTTAAGATGTAGAACACAACACACGCACACGTCAGCACGTTCTATTTTAATCCCTAACGGTACAACAACGGTAAAAAAAGAACATAAATGACTGAGAACAACGAAATACATTGTTTACGAGGCCAGGTATATTGTTAAATTTACAAAGGGCGTTAATAATAATAATAATAGCAAACAGGAAATGTGAGTATGCTAGCAAACTTCAGAGCGCACAAGTTTGTTTCACAACTTTGTTCACTTTTTATGATTTTGCAATTCACTGCATCCAATCTCAAACTTGTGTAAGTATCCAGAAACTAGGAGCTATTGTGTAATTACTATTATTGCTATGTACCTACTACCTACCTGCCTACCTACTATCTTCACTTTTTGGCTTTTGCAATATAAATACGGTGCATTTCACAAAGAAACAAATAACGGTAGAGTTGCTCCACTCATGTGTAAAGTAGTTGTTTTGATGTTGTCGTTTTATTTTCTTTATTTTTGTGTTTAAAAAAGTGATTTGAATGCTGAGATAGTGTTGGGAGGAGAAGGCACTTCATTTAGCGCCACCCACAGTCGATCGAATTACTCGTATCTCATCAATTTCCTTGGTTATTTTTTCAATGTATTCTGTATTATAGAAAAACAATCTACTTGAATGCCAATAATATTATCTTTATCTTCTTCTTTACTTTGAAGGAGAAAATAAAAACAATCCTTTTCTTGTTATTTCAATTATTCGAGGATATACGAGAGAATAAAAACAGTAAAATCATCCGCAATTTACTGCCTCTCAAGAAAAAAAAATAAGACAGGTGAAACAAGAGACATACACACCATAATGATGAATTATTGATTGAAGTAAAAACTAAAGTGTACAAATCCACTTTCGTGCCATGTATTCCCTTACTTTTTTTTTAATTTCACTTAACTGCGTATGTGTGTGTGTGATGGATGATTTGAAGGTATTGTGCTTCACCCTTCAACAGCTTAGCTGTTTTCTTATTCTCTGCTTCTAATTAAAACCTGTGCTTGCTCGTAAAAAATAATCATTTTTAATTGGCTCACAATTCAGTTCACTTTTAATTTCCTATATGCGAGTTCTTTTAAGCATCAACATGGAAGGGATTATAAAGTAAACAATCAACCAAATGTAGAAAAGTGCACGAAGCTCGTGTATAAAAAAGTTTTGGAAAATCGTGATAAACGAATATGTGCAAAAACGGGTATACATATGTATATATCCACTTTAATATTGAGCTAGCGACGACGTATCCTAATTTATAACTGTCTATTTATGTATGATGTCGCCAATACTCGATTGTGACATCATCTGTATGCGGTGGTACAGGGGTTAGCGTGTGTGGTTTTTTTGCCTGAGATCGAAGCTCCGGTAGCTATGGATAAATAACTCAGGTGATGATATTATTAAATTACGAATAAATCTCTGATTGCTGATAATTGTCAATAATATTTTCTATATGTTAGTGAACCTAAATTTGTGTTTTCCTATGTACTTTTTTCACCCAGCTATCTGTTGTTAATGCTAATTGTCATCCATTAACACAGATCAGTCTATATGAATGGGGAAATGAGCAAAATTGAGACAGACATACGGACATTTCCATGCACACAAAGCCGAGCTTTGATTTGAGCAGAAATGTGAGAGAAAATTTTGAACGACTAATACCATTTTATTAGCAAATGGCTCATTTTCCCCACTTCAAAGTCAGTACATGAAACTTTCGCAACATGCACACTTATGCGACCATGTTGCAAGTTCGACTACTTCTCCAGCCCAAATCCTTTGAACACACATATTTTATGAAGGAAACCTTACAAACTTGCTGTGAACGTAGGCGTATAATCTCCCTTCGTATAAAAGGTGGAGAGCTTGTTTTATTTTCCTTTGGAAACGGATATACATAGGCACATAGTTACAATCCCGAAAAGTCTAACAAAATTCAAAATGAAGGTTTGGTAAATGAAATAAAGTATACGTATACACGAGCGTCGTCTTCTTCTTCTCGTGTCTCGTCTTGCTTTTTCCTCACTCAAGTAATTTGCTACTTTTTCATTAGAATTCAATTCCCTCTACCCTCTCGGTATCAGTCAGTCAATCCGGTAGACAGAACATTCATTCGACAGTGTACTTGTTCAGATTTACTAATTTTTACTTTTTCTCTTCGACAGACTTTTATACGCAGTCTTGAGTTGTATAACAAGATTTTACTATTGCTACTACTTCTACTAGTTTTTTTTTCAAGAGGAAAAGTTTAAAATGAAAACGGGGAGGAAAAACAACTCAGACATTGTTTTTTGGTTGCCAACTAATTCTATTTTTGAGTTCGTAATTATTAGTAGTAGAAGAAAACCTGGTGTAGTTCTGTTAATACTACTGCGCCAAGCCCTTACATCTTCTCCACTTGCACCAATGCTACACGACTACTGCCTCTCCATCAATCCTAAATTTGAGTAATTTTCCTGTTGCGATTACTACTTTTAGCAGTCCTTATTGCATTATTACTCTAACAACCTTTTACCTTTATCTCAAGTCACTACAGAAAAGTTACCCTGCAGCAGCGCAGCCATATCATTATTATTAGTAATAGTAGCAACCTTAAAAACTATATACTTGTTGCTATGTATTTTCCTTGTTTTTCTATATATGGTTACTACATAATGCTTTATAGCTTTAAGACTCCAATCTCCCGAAATAATTTTGTTTCTTCACAAATTACAAAAGTACCAGAAGATTTTGTGCTTTATTAGTAAAGTTAAATAACTTATTGTTATTTTAAATAAAGAAATAGGGGATGATAAAGAAAAGTAGTAGATACTAGCTTTATCGTTGTTTGTATAAGATAACTGGATTAAAATTAGGAAGCAGACGAATAATAAGAATTTTGCAAAGTAAGTATTTTGATAGTATTTTGTTTCACTCTAAAAAGGAACCACGTGGACTTATTGCTATCATGTATAATATCTAAATTATCTTGGGAAATACAGATAAGAAGTGAGGTTGTGCACGAGCACCTGTTTTACAAAAATGCAATATTAACCTAAAAGTTTATGAAATTTAGGGCATTGTATTTGTCGAAGGATGTCGTTGGATTTTGAGCTTTACTGATTGTACTAGTTTGGCTTTTTCACATTAATAGCAAACATGAGAATCCAATTTTGTGCCTCCCTCGTCCTTATTTTGTTTTATACTTACTTAAATGTTGGTTTAGAAAGCCTGAAGACTGATGCTACTTGATAATGTTGAGAATGTTAGAAGCACACAAAAGGAAATGAGAAAGTGGATGTTGAAAACAAAATAGTGGAAATAGCACTCAAATGCTAGATATGCATGAGGATGTATAAGTATAATTTATTAAAAAGCTAATTAATAGCATGTGTTCGTCAACTCAGTTTTTGGTAAAATAATTGCACCCATGCAAATATAAGTAAGTGAGTAGCACAATATCATTAAGATGCGGCATAATTATATTTTTTGAGCATGTTTAGAAGATAGAGTAGATAACAAATTATACACTGAACATGAACAAAAGAACAAAAAGGTGTGTGAGTGTACCTAACCATGTATAAAAACCAAGTAACTACAAAATTTGTTTAGTGGAAACATAAACAAGATATTTATATAATCACTTATCGTGATAGTCATCTTCTTCCCTTTCGTCCTTTATTTCGTTTTCTTCCATGTGCACCTTCATGTGCTTTGATGACGATGATGATGACGACGACGACGACGACGACGACGACTATAGAAACCTACTTAGCTCCCTCCCCCTCTGTACATAATTCTCTTGCTCCGATTTTCTTGAGTAGGAGGCTACTTTAATTAAATTTAATGCAAGAAAAAACTCTTTGCAGTTTCCAATGCCGCGTCCTCCTCACCTTAATTTGTAGAAAGGGAAAAAATATGTAAGAAACCCTTTTTTCGTCTTTTTATAAAGCATTCCTTTATACAGAAACAGTGTATGTTTTTTTTGGATTTGATAAAAGAAAGTATTTTGTTTAGGTATATCTATAGCAAAAACATAAAACATTATGGATGCTAAAACTAAAATGCTCATTTTATTTTATCTTCAAAAGAAGTTTTTAAGAAGAAAGGCTGACTATGATCATAAGAAGATGAAGTAGAAGAAGCTAGAACAAAGAAAACTATATAGGGTAAAAAATGTAGTGGCATAATGTGGTCGCTTTACAAGCTTTAAAAATGCACTATTTTAGGAGTACCATTATCATGATAATGATTATCATCATCTTCAAAACCAAGATCCTGCGTCGTCTTTTTTTCTTAAATAATAAGCTATACAATAATGACGGCAATACTCTAATAGCAGTCAGCATTACTTTGAGTATATAGGAAAATATCCGTGGAATATATAATTTTTCATTTTTTGTGATGGTGTTGGCTTGTCTTGTGGATTATGTTTTTTCCATTATAAATACTATGCTGATGTGTGCGTGTATTTATATGGTGTGTATTTGATATTGTTGGAAGGGTAAAGAGAGATAGTCAACTCAGATTTTGAGTGCGTGTAAAAGTAGTGATGATAGAGAAAGGAGACGAGAGCAGAGGAGCCAAGGGTGCAATGCAATATACAACAACAGAAAACACAGATATACCTATGTACAAAGTGAGTGGGAACTGGACTGGACTTATATTTCAATTGCACAACTCAGCTGCGTTCCACTCTTGTTTTGTTGCTTGACTCTTGTGCATCATCATCTCAGCATCTCTCTCGCCACATCTCTCCGATCCTCGACCACCAAATACAATCCGATCCACTAACAGTTCTCTTCTTGCTGCTGTTCTCTGGTTTTTCGCCTGTGCTATAGCTACTAATATTTTTTACTAGTACTATTACTGCTTATGAAGAAGGAACTTAGGATAGATCCTTGTTTTCTCTGTTGGGGTTTCTGTTGCTGAAAGCTGAGTTCTTCCACTATTCTCTCGTCTCATCTCTCTGTGGTCTGGTATCCTTTCTTCCTTTCTCTCTTCTTTTCTCTCTCTTCCTTTCTCTCTCTCTCTCTCTCCACTTTTTCCCTTACTTGGCTACTTGTTAGAACAACATCGACAACAATAATGCTACGTACCAACCAAAATAAATAATCAGCCTACTTCTTTAACCAGTGAAACTGTTACTTCCTGGTACTATATTGTTACTGGTAGAGAAAAAGTAGTAGCATCCCAGAACGCCATACAACTAACACCACCGCTACCATCATCATCAGTACTACTACTTGAGTTACAAGGTTTCATAGTGGCTTTTCTGGTCTTGGGGAAAAGGAGATGTGTAGCAAAGTTGGTGAAAGTTACATAGTGAAGAAAAAAAAACAGTTTCACATTCTCTTTTCCGTTTTAAGAACATCAACAGGGGAAAAGTCTTTGGCTTAGTTTTTTTTACCCTGATATAAGTATTCCCATGCCCTTTGTTGTCGTCATTCTCGTCAACTTTAGTTTCATTTGTTTGCAGTCTTGCACGTCCCTCTTTTTGGGATTATTATTATAAAACGAGCTGTCTTTTGATGATTTGTTGAGCTGAAGAAATCCGAAGTGAGTTGTGAGTGATTACACTTGAGTGAGTGAAAGTAGAATTTAACAAGAAGAACAAAGTAGGCAGGGAGACAGGGACATTTATCATGGCATTGTCAACTTCTGCCGCGATGCGGAGAGAAATGCTCTCGACAAAATCCCAGTCTGTACAGGTTGTTCTCTGATTATTTGTGCATAAAACCCGCTTAAACCCATCCGAAACGTATTTAAAGGATAAAGTTGAATCATGTTTTCTAAAAACATTGTCTTGTTGCTTGTATTGTTCAAAGGGTTCTACCGGAGTGGACACGGCGCTTCTCTACGAAGCCCACGGACTTGTCACTGAAATGCTACTTGATCAGTCAGCTCTTCCAGCAAACATCGTCGCAGGACTGAAGGCACTTGCAACTCTGTTGAAACCAACACCAACATCCTCAATTCACTATCCAAACTTGAGACCAAAACCTGTTCCGCTGACGTTGTCCATTGACCCAGACTACACTTCAGATATTGATGAAATCCCATATACTGGCGAGAAGATATCGTCAATACCAAAGGTAACAATACTGATTAATATTTGTACTATAGAACATTACATAATAATATACATTGAATACAAAATATGCGCTTCTGTTGCTTTTGCAAATTTTCTCCACAAACTTACTTGTGTTGGGAACCACTAAATTTATTGTTTCCTTTTCTAGTATCTCTTTCTCACTGTGTTCCCTCATTTTATTTCCTTCTAACAATTTCCCAGTAACTCAATCAACAAGTCACATAAGTAATCTATAAATCTAACTGACTGTATGATCGCAATAAACATTAGGTTGATAATTGAGCACAAGTGAATACTTAACAATATAGACTTAGTTGCTATTGCGGAATCTTGCAATTACAATCAGTCAGGGTCACATTAGCCGCCAAACACGTACTCTCTCAGGAGAAAACAAAAAAAAAATCTGCCTAATTCTCAATAAAAGCGATCAAGTCTGCTTAATCACAAAATCACAAGAATATTTTCCTCTCTTTACTTTATTTTATTTGTGAGGAAAATGCTCCTTTGGGAAATTAGTTCCTTTTCTGTTTTAGCTGCACAAACACACACAAACATACTTGTATATATGCACACACATATACACACATATCTTCTTCACTCTCTTTCTCTCTCTCTCTCTCTCTCTCTCTCACTCACTCTTCTTTACTTTTCTTTCATCCATGACAAATTAATGAGATTGTTAGTAAGGGAATTCTATTGTACACATACACGCATACGAACTACTCGCATACATATAATTGACTTCTTCCGGGAAAATAACCAATTGTGCTTTTCCCTCTGTCTATCTACATTATATACTTATTATCTATACAATATGTTTATAGATGACTTTGACATGAATACAACTTTTTTAAGATTCATTTCCAATTTTTGTTTCATTTCGACAGGATAAGGAAGTCGATTTTTAGATTTATGTACGTTATGTATGATGCACTTTACTTTGTAAGAAAAGAAGGAAGTATATTTCTTGGATTTCCAATATAAAAGAATAAAATCGATCATGCTAAGTTTCGATTCCCATTTCTTTGAGAAAAACTTTACGACGATATAACGACGAAAATGACGATAGAATTTTAGTTAAGAAGGATTTAGCAGGAAAGAGAAACCTTTGTAAAGCAGCAAAACTTCATTCTTATTTTTTTTATCAAATGAAGGTGTACACTTATATATGCTTACAAGTTAGTAGGTATTACTAGGGAGAAGGCAGGAATGTGCCAAGTGTTTGCTGGCATGTGTGCATGCGTAGTATGTTTTTCACTCTTCCTTTGTGTGAGGGCCTTATTGAAATAATCAGCTCAACATAATAATAATATTTGCTAACTGCCACCACTGTTAAAGTAGGCCTAGAAAGATAAGAGGAAGGAAAATCCTTTTTTCTCAAAGTAATCTACAATTTCAGGAAAAGTGAACATTGTGAGCGTATTTACTAACTATGTGCAGAGCGCTCGAGATACAATACAACGTACGCCGCAGATTTATAAAGTAGTGTATAATATTTTGTTAGTATGTTTTATATAGCAGGCCACCTAACTTACTGCTCTCAATTCTAACATATCATACATGTAGCCGTCAATAGAAAACCAAAAAAAACTAAATCCGCTTACCTCGATGACATCAATTTGACAATATACATAATAATAATACATATTAGTACATATGAAGTGGAAAATGAAAAGGGCACTGTGAAATGTATATACAAATATATATATACATATATAAATATTGATTTTTTTTACCCCAATCCATCTTCCTGGTAGACTAGACTAGAGACACTACAATTTAAAAAAAAATTGTATTTCAAGTGATAAAACTAAACTTTTCCTGGGGAGTTTTTTTAAACACAGCTTTGCTAGACTGGAAGTTTTATTTTTGGCTGTTGTGATGTGAAAGTCAAATCACTAAAAAAAGTTTCTCTCTCTCCTTGCTTTATATTATTGCGTTGCACCGCTAAATTTGGGATAATTGCTTGGGTAAATTAATGTAAAATGGAAAGTCTAATCAGTGAAACTCTGGCCAGGGTAAAAAGGGCGGCGTTTCTGCTAATATTCTGCGAAGAATGTCGACAAGTACCTGGACAACCACAACAAGTGCCACGGGCATGCCAACACTTGAGCCACAACCTCACACAAGACGACGCCGTTCCGCTTCCTTTCGATCCTCCGCTCTGGGTAAGCTACTTTAACACATTTATCCAAAATAAATTATCCAAATATTTCAACTTGCCCCCAAATATATGTACAAAAGGAAACGTTAGGAAAAACATATTATATAACCAACTACCGACAAATAATTATCCTTCACACACCCGAGAATAAAAACCTTTTTACAAAAAAATCAGCTCAGACTAATTCTAGTACTTCCCGAAATACGTAAATGAGCCCATTACGGCTACAACGAAAACACACAAACCCTTGAGCCTAGAGCGACTCAAAATCAGTCAGAAAAACAAAATACCTTTGAGAGTTGGTGCGAGGTCGGAAGTCGGAAAAACAGTAACTTTTAACATGGAGAGTATATAGCAAGAGGCTTTTTTTAAATACATTTTTTAGCTGGATGATGATAGGCCTTTTAATCTAACAATGCCCCAAATAACTACAGCTAGAACAACGTAAGTTACATTACGTAACGCCAACGCAAAAAAATAAACCCGAACTTCTGGCTTATTTTTTGAAGAGGACGACAATATTTTGAGTAGCGAAAAGCAATAATATGCTTATATTTTTTGTGATGAATAAATACCAATCTCTTCTGTCAGATTATGAAAAAAAACAAGTTGAGATCGCACAAAATCGACCACTACTAAAATATACAGCTGCTTATATATTTTGGCATATATACATACTTAAATAAATACGCTGAAAACAAAGTATATTAATATGAGTATATATTTACGTAGTCTTATCTGTCTGTAGTGATTCGTTATAATAACCGTATTAAAAAGGAGATAAATAATTCGTTCGTTATAAATAAATGATAGCTTTTAGACTTATTTTTCAAAAGGCTGGGAAATTAAAAGCTTTTGTAGAGATGAATAAAACAAATAACACTAGAGATTTTAGTTTTTATAAGAATATTAATAATAGCTTTAGTCGTCTCTCGTTGGGTGTGGGTGATACTACTATAATAATTTTTTTTATATATCGTTTCGTGAATTCACAATAATAATACATGTGTAGGTATTTATATATAAAACTATTAGTGTACTAGCTAGAGATAGGCATAGAAAACACTCATGCTTTTTATCCTACAGTAGCATTCCTTAAAAAAAAGAGGCATTGAGATAAATACCAAAGAATAATATAAAAAGATCCCCGAACAAAAAAAAACACGACATGGCATTAGAATGGTAAAAAATGAAGCAAAAAATACTGATGGCTGGATTAGAGGGAACCCCTGGGAGTAGCCCCACTCAACAGCCATCATCATCCCCATTTACCCTGTTGGAAAAAGAATCAAAACTCATGTCTTCTATGTCATCCTCCTGCTTCAACACGACTGCTTTCCCTGTCATGAACAAATCTGGTGCGCAATTCTCGTCTTGTTCCGCTGTACTGAATCAACAACAACAACAACGTGGCGGTGGTGGATCCACTACATCAGCTTCAGTTATCAGTTTGACTCATCTCTCTTCCGTATCCGTGTCTACCATTTTGAACCAGGCTTCGGCAACTGCACTTGGCCAGTTTCATCATGCCTCTCTTCAGGCTTCTCACAAAGCGCGCAGCTTCTCCGCCAATGCCCTTTACGCTTCCACAGGTTGGCTTTTTACGTCAATAATAATAATAATAATAATCAATTTAAATTTAATATGACTATATAATAATATTAATAACAACAATTACAATAATAATAATTTTTAGCTGACTTGAAAAAAAAAACATTTTATTTTATGGTTTAATAAGACTCTTTTTTCCCACGCTTCCTTTATAATTTTGCATTTCACAATCCACATGATTCAATTCTGAGGGTTTTCTTTACTTTTGATTCCGAAATCAAATAAAAAAATGAAACAAGTTCCCAGAACAGGCTTAAAGATTAAACAGGTTGCTCGATAGTCAATTATATAGGCTCCCAATTTCTATACAAAACAAGTTTAGTTTATCTCTCGTCACTAATATGATGATGATAAATGGCCTACAAAATCGAAGCAAAATAGATTTAATTTTCACGTCTCAAATTTCATTTCATACAAGTAAAAATAAACCTCTAGTTCAATTCCAGGTTAAATATATGCAAATGTTTAAATAACAAATCTTTACAACTAGCTGAGAAAATAAACTTTTAGTATTGCATGCTTTAAAATATGCTTTTAACTTTTAATAAAGTCATGAAACCTATGTAATTATTTTATAACTCGATAATAATAACAATGCATTCATCTATTTTTTCTTCATTTTTAACACTTTTTTAGTACTTTTAAAGTAACTAAAACATTTCGTCAATACTAACTAAACGTGTCCCTGTATCTCGTGATATTTTTTTTAGCAAACAATATTTGATCATTGTACTTTTTAATCTATTTAGATTTTTATATAATAACTAACGTTTTATTACTAAAGCAAATGTTTCCCGGTGTTTTTTGAAACAATGATCCACAAAGAATATAGCAGAGCATGGTCATAACTAAACATTTTTTTGGCAAATAGATTCTCTAAAAAAAATTTCAACTGATAACTATTTTTTATCAGTTTGAAAGCCAACTAGTTATAATAAATGAAACACCAATTTTTGTTTACACAATAGACTCTTTTTTAAATCCCCCTAAACATTTTTTTGAATTTTCATGTTCAAAACGTGCCTTAAAAACAAAAGAAAAAAAAATTATATTATTTTGAAAGCGAAACTTGTTGATAAAAAAGTGTAAATCATCAGCTCATGTATGGTGTATTTGTTTTCTTTTTTTCTGGTGGATCGATTCCAATAAATCGTTGATGCCCGTCCATCTCTATCTGTCTTGTCTGTTAAAACACAATTATGTTTTTGTTAAAAAAAATTCTGGAATGCTACTTGACTTATTGCACTACTACTTGTGCTGCTGCTGTGCTCTATCTATAAACATATCTATCTATCTCTGCTGCTACCATTGTATGTGTTCTCATGTCTCTTGTTGCCCACAATTTTAAAAATATATTATTACGTAATTATGTATTTTGGCGGCGGTAAATTCCCACTGAAAAATTTTGAAACAAAAACATATTTTTCCTCGTAATTGTGCCTGCGTGTGTTCGACGTGCATTACGTTTATATAAACAAAATTGGATGAATTAAAAAAAAAAATTTAATTGGTGCTTTTTCATGCTTTGATAATGACTTTTAAAAAATGTGGTGTTGAATTTTTTTCAACAATTTTTTGCCGTGTCCTCTTCAAATCCTTCCTACGCTGCATGATCATTTTTGGAAATATTTATGGATATTTAACACTAATATTTTTTTTGAATATACCTATACTGTATTGTACTTAATTAAACGACTGCTGTAATAATATTTGTAATGGTAAAACGTATAAAAAAATTCTACATTTTGTATGGTTGATTGAATCTTAATCAAATTCTGTAAAAATATTGATTGATGTTTTTTATGATGCTTTTACAATTTGATAATAATTTTTTGGGGCATGTAATGATAAACGTGTTGTTTCTATGATTGAAAACTACTATATATTTTGATTGCATTATGTAACCAAATTTAATAATATAATTGTTGCAACGCTGTACAAATATATGTTACTGTGAAATGGAAAAAAATGAAGGCGTAAGCCATCGTCGATTTTCTCAACACGAGTTAAGTAGTACAGCTAGTCAGCTTCTGGAGCATGGTCAGAGGAAGACAGTTTGTAGTCTACATCCTTTGTCACCTTCAGACTTGACACACCTGAGTGCACTGGCTGCCTCGACAGGGTTTTCCCCATCAGGAGGTAATACTATTAAATCCGCATCCGCCTCTGTCTCTGCAGCAGGATCTAACCGAAGTAGTCCAGCGAGTACACCGATTCCGTCCCCGATTCCATCTCCGGTCCCATCCCGTGATCCAAGTCCTTGTAATCATCACCGTTCTAGTGGAAATCGACAACGGGACTCTCTTACAACGCAACAAGACTTACTTGGTGGATCTTCGGAGTACATTGGACCAACAAGTAGCAGCAGTAACAATGGGAATGGTGGGGGTGGTATATTCTTCCAGCAGCGTAACTCTCCATCGCAGTCCGTGGGGAACTTGTTGTCCCTGAACAATAATAGTAAAGGTAATAAATCAAAACACCAATGTGGTGAACTCTTTGATACTGCCTATGTACAGTTAAGTGCCAGAATGTGATTAGTATTACAACTGTAAGGATATCGGCGTCATTAAAAAAAAACAATACAATAACAAGATTAGTTGTGATTTTAAAATCACTAGACTCATCATCCCCATCATCATCAATTACAGTACTTGGCGGTGTGGTGCTTGGCGGCAATGGTGGGCTTATTGAAGGAGACTCACTCGGATTACTAAGTGGAAAGAATCCGGATGAGGACAACTGTTCCACGACAAGCACCTTGGGTGATGGACCTGGACCGCCTGACAACTCTTCCGGCAACTCCAATTCCCTGAGGCTGAGTCCTGTCACTTTTACGCTTCAGGAACCTCCCGACATCAACGAGCCGTACTATCGTCCTGATGATGAGGTAAACAACTCAAACTCTCTATTACTTTTTGAATGTAAAAACGTTATACTAGGCGTTTATTAAGTTATTTTTATACTAGTTCATACAAGCATTTCTCGGATTCGCTAATTAGGCGATTTAATATCTGTAATAATACGGAAGTATCACAAAATCAAACTGAATTTACGAAATACTGTTATGCATTCAAGAGAACATTTTATGTAACCATCTTTTATTTCCTGTTTAATTAACAAGGAATGAAATGGAGTCTATTCTTTGCAGCTTTCTTTTACTCGTTCAATCATGTCTGTAAAGAATCTTGTTAGTTTAGAATCGGATTATATATCTCTACTGTTAAACGTTAGCATGATTTACATACATGATTGAAGCTTTTTAGTATCAAATATCTTGGCAAGCATCCAGCAACAACCTAGCAGCATCATCTCCGTCACAGAATTATCTTCATCTCTTGTGATAATCCTGATTACTATGTACATGTAGTATGTATGTAGTATGTATTATTTATATCTTAAAGTAAAGTTAATGATCAAGTTTCAGCGTTTGCATTCAATCTGTCTCATCCTCTCGTCTCACTGTAGTTTGATGCTTTCTCTATTACAATATCATATCATTATAAACGTTCATCATTCATCTGGAACAAGCGCATTGTAAGCTACTTTCTCCAACCATTTTACCTTCATATTGTCTTTCTTCCCTTTCCCCTTGATCCACTTTTCAACAAACCTACGAGTACACAAACGTCGACATATTATATGTATACTGAAAAAGAAGCCTCGCCGCCACCATCCGTCGCTTCGAAAACATGTTTTGATTATCATCATCAAACTTGTAATTAGTGATATTGATTTTCTCCATGAGAGCCTTCATTTTTAGTCCACTCAAGATTCTTGAATTGCCTGCTTTCACAGTCACATCAGCATAAATCAATCTGACACGACTCACGACAAGTCCAATTCCACGAATATAAACCGTATCATGAAGTTGGTTGGTTTCATACACTACCGCAGTTATTTCAGCTAAGCGAATTTCTAGACTGTCATCACATCCTATATCGTTTCCGTCGAGATAAAAGAGTTGTGATGTCATTTTATATTTTAATGTTCAAAATATTGTTATCCTTACATATCGTATTGCATAGGCTCGTCTACTTGTTGTAGATGGATGACAGCCATAATTTTTACATGGCAATAATAATAAATGCTTTTGCTTTTCTGTTTGCTGGTTTGCTTCATGTGTGTCTACACTATTACTGTTCTGCTGAAGTGGATCTATATCAAAGATTCATAACTCAGACCAATGCCATGGATAGAAACAAAAAGGATGGATATATAGGGTGATGATTATTAAAACTACTACCTCATCTTTATCGCTACCACCATCATATTCACACTTACGGACAAATCGCCGGCAGCGGACTCAGCAGAAGTAAAAGCAGTACAACGGAAAACGTGGTTACGGAGAGTATGTAGTCACTGTGCTGTAGTATATAGATGATTGTGAGTGACGCCAATGAATAGAAATGATGTAAGGAGGTGTAATGAACCCGGTAACAAATGAAAAAAAAGTTTTTTTGAACATACTTCTCATGTTTTATTAATTTCGAGAATAATGGGGAAATAGATTAGAGAAAGGGAGTCATTTGAGCTATGTGTTGTAAACTAGTGTTAGTCTGTTATTGTGTGAAGGACTTGAGGAGGAGAGAACGGATTCCATATATAATATTATTCACGTATGTGCCTATATGTTTTAAAGAAAAATAGAAACTTGTCTTTCTAAATTCGCATACGTCACGTCAGGTTACATGCATAGGTATATTATGTATTATGATGGGTAAGCGTACAAACACCTGAGGTGGGGAAATATTTGTTAATACGAACAGAGTTAGATGATGACTAGGCGGTGGTAGGTGGGTGTATAATTGAATTGAACTGGCTTACTGTATGGTGGGTAGGATGAGGACAGGATGACATGAAATTCCGGCGTCTCATTTGTCTTACACTGACACACTAGCTTGTTTGTGCCTCTATGACTACCCAACCAACTATGTAGTTTTTTTTATTGAGGATATCATTATGTATGCATGATCAAGGATAAAAGGGAAAAGGGGAGGCGTAGACATAAGGAGGGGAGCTGATGATGACGGGGTTGTGATGAGTCCTTATATGCATTAGCATAATCAACTGGCACTACTCCTATTGATGCGGTTTATACTGACTATTAAAGACTGTGAGCTAAAGACAAAGGAAGAGTAGCGAACAAAGGGCATGTGATGTGACGCTGGTGGCGGTGATGATGATGGTGTCATTGGTAATGTTACATATTCAGGAGTCACGGCTCATTAAAGATGAGAAGAATAATTAGGATGCTTATTGAAAGTGATACAATGACGGTGCGGTGGAAAAGGATGGAGACAGTGGCTGTTGGTATTCGATAACTTACTGTAAATAAAGATGACTACAAATATAGGGTGGCGTTGTGTGCTACTTTAATGTATGATGAGGTAGGATTTCAGCAGTTTTTAGTATTTGTGTTTTTGTAATATTGCTATACAGGATCGGGAGTGTGTGATCATGACGTCCGATGGGATACGCTTTGACCTACAATCAATTTCTGTGGATCCACTCTTGTGTCGGTTGCATGAGTGGGACTATCCAATTTTCGATTTACAGATGAGTTGTAAAACCCAAATACTCAGTCATGTAAGTGTACTACTTACAGAAATGATGGAAACTAGAGAATGATAAGAATGAAATGGGGAAATAAATACATGGGTAGCTTAACTTGTTGTCCTAATGGCCTTTGTAATTTTAGATGTGTTACAAAGTATTTCTTGAGACGGGACTGTTTGAAACATTTAGAATTCCAATCAGAGAATTTATCACGTATTTCCATTCTCTCGAATTGGGCTACCGTGACAAACCATGTAAGTTGATTATGAATGGAGTAAATAAATAAAACATCGGTTCCTAGGGTTAAAGAACTGAAATGAAATAGAAAAGTTAGTTAAATAGCAATGTTCCCTTGTTTGTAGTGTGTTTAAAGTATTTCTATTAATTATATTTGTGTGGAACCAGATCATAACAGGATGCATGCTGGTGATGTACTTCACGGAGTTTACTACTTAACATCCCAAGCCATTCCTGGATTCCAGATGGTTCCTGCTGATCCTGAGACACCAAGCGCTTCTGGTAAGTGTAAGTGGCACAAATTGATGTATAAACCTTAGCTTAGCTTGCTTTGTAGGTATGTAGATGATGAATTGTGTAACTATAAAATGAAAAATGGAGATAGGTATTGAAGGAGAAAATACTGTAGAGATTTCTACACGTAGCTTTCATTTCAAGTACATATATACTTTTTACTGCAAGTAATGTAAATCATGATAGAGAAAGGAGTAAAGTATTTACATGCACATTTATTTATACCGTCGAAATTAAATTTCCGTTTGGCCACGGGAGATAGAGAGGAAAGAATTTTTTAACATAAAGATAAAATGTTTTCTAAACAAAAACCTGTTTTCAAGCAGGATGAAAAACCGTGTCAATGTTCCGTAATGTTATATTATGGAAGTAAAAAATGAAATGTGTATACCTATCTACCTATCGGGTAGTCTGATTGTACGTGTTGATATTGGAGCGTAGGTACTTTTTATTGTTTGTTCATCCGGTTATTTTTGTGGTGGTTGTAGATATCTCAGGTCAACGGGCTTGGTTTAACGTAGAGGAGGCGTCGTACGGGATAATGGGTGCCTGGAAGAGTTGGACAACGGCGATAATGGTGGAGGTGCTAATACCGGTGATGAGGGGGCTGAGCAGGATCTGACCACGGCAGATGACCTCTCCATTGCGACCACCAGCTGCCAAGAGACTGACAATGAAGAAAACGATGAATCATCGTATTCAGATGACAATCCTACCAATTTTTGTAGCAGGGTTAGTGCTGGCTTCTTTGAAAGAGGGAGCACATGCCGTAGACGGATTTTTTGCTTGCAGACGAAACATTTACAGGACAATCATCGGCACTGGATGGGTGTAATCAAGGTAAATGCTAATTAAATTTAGGTAAACAAAAATCTTTTCATACCATCTTTCATCAATTAAACACTACATAAATAAACAGGAGGAAACTAAAAAGAAGGATGAGGCTGTTACAACGGTGAAAACGGAATCCGTTGCCATTTCCACTGAAGATCCAATGGAAACCATTGAAGAGGAAAACAATACGCCACATTCCCTGAACAGAAGCTTTAGTTTTGTAAGCTAGTTGACAAAAGCGTGTTTGCTGCATGTTGGTTCTAAAAAGCATTATTTAACTTGATTTTTCTTGTCAGGAAAAGGAAGATTCCAAACTGTGATCGTGCTTTGCGGTGGTGAGCTCATAGCCAGAAGAGTCCTCTTCTATAAAAATGGATTCCAACAACTTCATCTAAATGGTAGTTATCTCTTATCAAAAAAAAATATATAAAAGTAAAGTTAAATTTCGGTGCCAAAAAAAATCACACAATCCATGGAACTTACAAATATAGTAAATAGAGTTGATTGGACATAAAATGTAAAAAGTACATAAATATACACTGCAATATTATTACTATGTATCTTTAGAATTGTATTAAATTATACATCAACCCTCTGTACGAAAAAGGTTGCGCAGTGTTTGTTATCATTGATAAATCGGCGAGGTATTAGTGGCAAAATATATAAATGTTTTCAATCCCAAACATGAAAAACCTATTTTACAGAACAAATACTATTATACTTTAATAAGTGTAACATACGCATAGTATATTTTTGAAAGCGAAGCAACATACAGCAATCAAAATCATATTACACATGTACTTGCGCGAATAGATGATCAAAACTTTGCAAACCAGTGAGCATAAAATATCCATTGATGATCTATTAAATATCTACAATATTTTACTTGTTTGGTGAAATGCAATTTTAAAAAAAGAACTAAGATTGTAGTTTTTTAGACAGATGTCTAATGTCTATAGTTTTTCACCGTGAGAAACATTTTTTCAGAAATTCTGGACTTCACCAATATAATGTTACACAGTGATTAGATTAGAATTAAGTCTGGAGCAGCCACTGTACCAAATTCAGTTGATAATATTTCAAAATGAATCCATAATATCCTAGTGAAAGTTTACTGCTGGGAAATATGAAACAACTATTATTCTTATTATTATTATAGATAGATTCATCGGAGGGGCGGGAGTTTCTTTCTAATGATACGAGACCAACAACTATAGACAATTATATTTCTTAATTGTTTTTGATGTCAAACAAAAAAAATAGATGGAAATTAAGGCATCTTTGTTGTACACGAAATACATATATATATATAATCTACACATTAATGTCTAAAGGGCGATAGGCGCATATTATTATGAAGCATTTAGTAGCTTAATGTATGGTAAAAGATATATTATATAAAGATATATTGAGTATGAACTATGAACCCATTTTTGTGTGTACTGTCAAAGCACAAGAGTAAGTATTAATAGAGTTTTCCAGAAGTGCATAAACATAATAGGTATATATTTATTAGGATGGACGCTGGAGCCAGTGTGTCAGCCATCATTTTGGTTTTCGGTGCGTCTATTATCTTGTCATGTAATGGCGTTACACATTCGTACAAGTTAATTAAAAAATATAAAAAAGTTGAAATGTGTGAAAGGAATATAACTATATAATCTAAATACTTTTATAACTAGGATTGTTATTTTAATTCTTGAATTGTTGTTGTATTTTAATATTAATTAAGTAGTCAGCGAATTCAATATAGTATTTGTCAACAAAGAATATAAAATGCCAAAAAACGTTTCAGGTATAATCTCTCTCTCTCTCTTTTAAATATTTATGATGTAATAATTTATATATAAACTACTTTAAATTTAAATCACTTAAAAGAAAACTGCAATATAAATATCTGCATAGATAAAAGCAAAATAATGAATATACATGACATACAGTAGGGGTTTGTGAGAAAAAAAACTATTGGTGTTATGGGCAAGATATTTAATCAAACCCCTTTGTATCCCGAAGCGTAATGAATGCGTGCATATTGATCAGTGACATGATTTATTTTTTCTTCTTTTTTTTGTGAAATCATTAATGGATATTTAGGTAGTATATTATGCATACACTACAGTACTGTAAATTCCATTTCTACAAAAAAAATATGTATGTATTTTATTTTAAATGTTTCCTGTTATTACTCTTGCATTGTTGTTTGGTTTAGACATATATTTGTATACGCTTTATGAAATTGTAACTGGATAAAAGAAGCAAATGTTTTTATATTGCTATTTAGTTATTACTTATCAATACATATATCTTTAACCTTTAGGTTTAAGAATACACGATAATCGAAATGGGCGTACAATTAATGTTACTATTATTGTTAATATTATTCAATTATATTTTCGTAGTTTTGTGAGTAGACAAACAGAAGATGATATGCTATAGAGACTAATTTTACGAGTTAACAGCATTTAAGTTAATCTAAATAATCTTAAGACTTACTACATATTATATGAGTGTGGAAAACGTATTTGAAAACATTTTAGATAGTAATTTGATCATTTACTTGTGCAAGTTTTAATCGTTTTAAGTCACAGTCTTAAGTATTATGACATCTCTCTCTGGAATGAAACAAGTCAGCTACAAAAAGCAAAATGGAGTCTTATGTTTTATGATTATTAGAGAAAGAAGAATGAAACTTTTGAGTATATGTATACAATGTATGTTAATGTAAGCTATTATTAGTTAACACGTGAATTACGATGGTTTTAATAGGGCGTGTTTGCAGCGAAAAGCTGTTTTAAATAACATTGTTGTAATAGTTAGTTGTTAAGAGATATAAAAGAAAATTATATCTGACTGTACCTACAATTTATACTATTATCACACAAAATAAGCGTATTATAAAGATGAAGAGGATAAATTGTAAGTTTTATGATAATGAATGTGAGGCTGCTGTAATGTCAAATATACGGCATATTTATCCTAAGAAGTTCAATGAAGAATGATTATATTGGATCATAATTAAAAATAATTGTTTAAACAAATCGGCCATGTTACAATTCGTTGATCTGATCTGATTTTGGCTACACAAAGATGAGGGTGGTAAGCAAACTGTCTGCTTTAATTGAATGAGGGAGAATAATTTGTCATTAATATTCTTATAATTAGTTCTAGGCATACTTATTAGTTGCTGAGTTACTCGCTGCTAATAAACCCATAATCTACTGATCCAAATGCTACAGAATGTCGATTATTATGTGAATCTCCAAATTTTCAGAATTCTTGTCACCGTTGTGATGAGATAGGTTGAAATGCCATAAAATGAGGAAATGAAGTAAAAAATACCATAAAAATTAAATTATGTACTTGTTATATATGCTAAACCATGTAATGTGAATGTTATATTATGTGCATACGTGTATGCTAAAGCAATTAATTTAATGAACAATTATTATTATCGTGTTATTATGCATGCAAGTTATCGTTTATGGGATAAATTATGGCAGTATACTGTTGAGAGTACCAAATTAATAAATAAGAAAGTGTAATGCAATTATAAGTCGCCTCTAACGTGTTTTTTCTCAATGATTTTAATGGCAGAAAATAGCATATGACCTTTTAATTTGGACGTTGAATGGATAATTCGAAGAAAAAAAAATTTCTTCATTTTTATTTCTGGAATCATTTTCATAAAGCCCAATTTCTGGAAATATTTCTAAAACGATGACGTTCTACTCTGAATTAGTCGAATTACGAATGGATACTTTTTAAGTAGGAAAACAAGGGTTTGATTGAAGATGAATTTTTTTAAGCCTTTTGGAGACGCTCCTTCAACATGGTCTCGAGCTTAATGGCGTCCGCAGCGAATTTCCTGAGACCATCTGACAACTTATCGGTAGCCANTTTGGAGACGCTCCTTCAACATGGTCTCGAGCTTAATGGCGTCCGCAGCGAATTTCCTGAGACCATCTGACAACTTATCGGTAGCCATGGCATCTTCATTCATCATCCAGCGGAATTTCTTTTCGTCCAATTCGATCTTTTTAATTTCCAGCTTCTTGGCTGTTTAAACAGATTTAAAAATAATAATTAGCATACATCCCAATTCGTCCATTTAATAAATACAAAATGGTATTAACAACATCTCACCAGCGGGTTCGTTGAGGTACTCAACAATAGTCTCATCGCTATTGCTCAGTTGTTCCAAGAGTCCCGGGGAGATTGTAAGTAAATCACATCCAGCCAAGGCCTTGATCTCACCCACATTACGGAAAGAGGCACCCATCACAACAGTTTTGTAACCAAACTTTTTGTAGTAATTATAAACTTGGGTAACGCTCTTCACACCGGGATCGCTCAAAGGCTCGAAACTCTTGTGTTCCGTGTTGGCTACATACCAGTCCAAAATACGACCAACAAAGGGGGAAATCAGTGTCACACCTGCTTCCGCGCATGCCACAGCTTGGGCAAATGAGAACAACAGCGTAAGGTTGCAGTGGATGTCATATTCCTCTTCCAAAACCCTAAATAAGGCAAACCATAATAATATTGTTTATTTAGCTTGTAAACAGTTGCATTTATAAAAAATGCTAATGCATTCCACCAACAAATCATATAAATCCATCAAATAGATGTGGATATAAACATATCAGTCAACCCGACAAGCCATCATACGTGATTACGTCAGTCAGATCAAACAGTTGAACACACCATCCCGACGTGCACTACTTGTGCACTCACATGATATATGTGCAAATACATACATAAAACAAGTAATTACGTTAATTAGCTACTCACTTTGCTGCTTGAATTCCTTCCCACGTGGATCCCAACTTAATGAGAATGCGTTCCTTGGCAATACCAGCCTCTTTGTAGAGCTGGATGAACTTCTTTGCCTTGGCAATACTGGCTTCCTTATCAAAAGAAAGTCTAGCATCAACTTCAGTGGACACTCGTCCTGGAACATTCTTTAGAATTTCAACACCGAAAAGGACAAACAGCTTGTCGGCTGCTGCTTCCACTTGCTCTTCGATAGTCCTGTCAAAATTTCACGTTTCAGAAAAAAAATGGTTATCACGTATTATATCACCTTGCCCCAAAAGTATACTCAAAACGGATAAAACACTAAATCACTTACTTTCCATTGGCTTTTCCATACACAATGGCGTCATCGATGAGCTTTTGGTACTGCGGCATCTTCGCCGCAGCCAAAATCAGGGAAGGGTTTGTCGTAGCATCTGTAGGCTGATACTTTTTGATGGCTAAAGTAAGATTATAAAAGGGAAATTTATATATATAAATAAGTATATATATATTACGAAACTTTTTAGCCAACTTCACAAACTTATACAAATATGTTTTTATAAATGATTTTTTTTTAGAAAACGAAATACAAATTTTTATATTGCTTTAGCACCTTCAAAGTCGCCGGTATCGGCAACGACAGTGGTAAGAGCCTTGAGTTGTTCCAAAGATGAGCCTGCCATTCTGCTTCGCTTCTTAGTGGGTTCTGAGTCGGTCATTCTGATTCTCAGGCGAGTTTTTCTTTTCTCAATTTCTTCTGTAAATAGCATAAAATAACCAAAGCTTGGCATCAATGTCAAATAAAAGTGATTATGCTAACTCCAATAATATATGGACGGACTGTCTGTAGTAGTACGATGGTAGTAAACCGCAGGAAGCTAATAAATTTTTGTTTCACACACAAATCTTTCTAAAAAAAATAATAATACATGGACAGTATTCAAATTATTTTGGTAGGCCTGTTCGTGTTTTCTCATACAGTACACTTACATTTGTCTAATTGCATTATCAATTATCATTGGAAGTTTCCTACCATATTGACTGCCAAGCCTGTATTCTCAAGTGCATACACAAAAAATCGATGTAAAATGATAATCATGATAACATATAACATTTATTACAATATGTTATTATACATCGCAAAAAATTTTGAGTGCAAGTGAACGTGCGTAATGTCCTTATCCTTCAATATTATTATATATTTTTGTTTAATTCAAATTCAATCAATATCATTATAACCAAGGATCATTGCCTCTTTTACTATAAGTATACACCCATATGAAAATTATTATTATAAACGTTTATCGTGAAAAACGTCTTATGCACATGAATACGAAAACTGCATGCCAAAAACTTGTACCACGTGTTCTTGATCAATGTACCTTACCATACGATGCATGAATATTCCATCCTGTTTTCTTCTACTATAAGTATACACCCATATGAAAATTATTATTATAAACGTTTAACGTGAAAAACGTCTTATGCACATGAATACGACAACTGCATGCCAAAAACTTGTACCACGTGTTCTTGATCAATGTACCTTACCATACGATGCATGAATATTCCATCCTGTTTAATCATACAATTCATCAGCTAATTTCCCTAACCAACGTCAAATGCAGCATTAGAATGCAGCCATGTGATAATATGACATTATTATTACCTTTTCCCAGCCATCATACATGATTTAAGATCTAATGTCAGTATATGATCTCAAGAAATAGATAGAGAGGTGACCATCAGCAGAGCGTTGATTCAATCTAAACATTCTTCATGACTCATATAACTTATATGATATTTATTACACGTTTAGCCCATCAGATAACAGATATCCTCAAATAAACCAATAAAAACAAATTTTTGGCTGATCATGCAATAATCTTTGCTGGTGATGATGTAAAATGTGATGTGTGCTGCCTTCAGCAGAGTGCTTTATGATGGTGAGAAGGGAGTGCAGGTTGCCGGCCTGTCAATTGCTCGCACTCACGTACAAAACCGGTGCGATGCATGCATGATGATAAGCAGATCAAAAGATTGATTATGGTGGTTTGATTAAATCTATGCTTTTCATAATTATTTGGTCGTGCTAACAAAAATGAATCCTTCAAAGGTACAAATTATGTGTCGATGTATGAACCTCCTTTCCAATATCACTACGCCTTCTCTTAGTTTAATTCCTCACTAGTCCTCGTCGTCAAGGTACAAAAACCTTACAATCAGCCATTAGATTTCGCATTGTACCTGTGCCTGTTCAATACGCTGTTGAGTATATTGGTTGGAAAGACTTGGACTGCAAGTGGTTTTTAGCCTTTTACAATAAATGAACAACGTAAACATATACAAACTGGGAAAAAATATTTCAAGATGATTTTTCCCCATTGGACATCTTGGTAATAAAAAACTAACAAAATGCTATCATAATATGTTAGAACATCATGCGTTAAAGTCAAATAATTGGGCACGCATCTCTTTTCATTTCTAGTTGCCAGTACTGTCAGTTGAATTGGAATTAAATTCCTTAATTGAGTGTTTAGATTACCACAATCTCGAATTAGGTATGTATGTAGGTATGCATGTTCCCAATGACATTCACCAACAAATATGCTAATTTTTCTGAAAGTCTGTCTGTCAATTGGAAAACTACCACAAAAGGTTTCCAATTGCCTTTCCTATGTATCTACCATCTTACA
>JAHZNC010000604.1:0-14189 GCA_027744095.1 Zhuqinia jingwanae | reverse complement strand
CTTTCTTTCTTTCTTTTTTCGTTGGCATTATACTATTTTTCATATTATTTTTTTTGCTCCCTTTCACTTCATGTTCATGTTCACGATGTTGGGGTGAGTGAAAAAGAGACACGGATTGATTGACTAACCTTTTCACGCACAGGAAGGTATACCAAAGATGGGACAAAGTAGCCAGACTGGTTGCTACTCTCCTCTTCCGAAGACGTGAGTAGGAAGCCTTGCATCATAAACTCTCCGTCTCCAATAATCCCTTCTTGGGGTACTCCGCGCCCTTCCGGTAAGTTACCCGCTTTCCATACACCACCACCCACACCCCCGCCTGTTGTCTTGCCCAGTGCAGTGGCTGCAGCAGCAGCAGCAGATGATGATGCTGATCCTGATCCTCCTGCTGCAGATGATGTTATTGTGAGAGAGACACCGCCACTTGAAGAACCGGGTGCAACTCCTCCAGAACCCTGTCCTTCAGCTTCATTAAATGAGGTCTCATTTTCATCTCCCTGCAAAAGAGAGAGAAAAAACAAAACTCATTCAAGAAAAAATGTAAAACTGATGATGATGATGATGACACCCACTTTCACACTTTGGTACATTCACATACATATCTTAAGTAACATACAACCCATCATATTCAGCACTTTTCTTCCTCTTCTTCTCATTTTGGATTAAATTCATATAAACTTATTTGTATTCTTTGGACATTGTAACAAATTATTCCCTTGCCTTTGGCCTCATCCATTCTTGTTCTTTTAACGAGCTCAGATATTAGATGTATAGCATAGTATTTAGTCATCACACATATCAAACCGTATCGCCGCTCATGTCCTTTAAAAACACTCTTTATCCATTTTCCAACAAAGCTGTTAGAAGAGTATCAACATCGCTTTATACTCTCTTCTAGTTCATGCATACCTATATCTAATTTCCTATATTTCCCCATAATTTTTTTTATACTGTACTCTTCTCCTTCTTCTTCTTCTTCTTTTACTTCCTCACAGAGAAGCCACCAACATGCATTTTTTCCCTAGCTTGTTGTCGTCCTCCTTGTCCGCGTCCCCTCATTTCATTCTCATTGTTTGTCTGCTGCTGACTAACTGACGGATGACTGAAACCTTTACAATGACCGAAAAAAAGATGAAAAATTCGTATCCATCTCTTCGTCTTCCTTTTTATTCACTGTCTCTCTATCTCCATAGCCATCTCTTTCAAATTTCAGAGTCAGAGTCACCCAAAAAATACACATCATGCATCATGTGTGTGCGTGTGCATGTATTAATATGTATATCAAGTAGAGAGAGAAAAAAAAGAGATAGAGAAGGGAGGGAGTTTTAGAGAAAAAAGTCGAGAGAGAAGAAGACGAAGAAGAAGAAGAAGAAGAAGAAGAAGAAGAGAGCGATGCCATGGTGGAGATGGTGAGTAGTTCAATCTATCTCAATCCAAACATTTTTTCCCTCATATGCATATATGTACGTTCATCGTCTCAGCGCACTTCACGTCATTTGTACTCTCTCTCTCTCTCTCTCTCTCTCCCTTCTCACTTTTCTACGTACGTCAACCATTCTCGTTCTCCCATCTATCTCTCTTTCTGTCTCTATGCTATCCATTTACTACTCTCTCTCTCCTTCCTATAAATGAATATTGTGTGTGTGTGTGTGTGTGTGGCGATATGGTGGGTGAGTGGAGAAACGAGGAGGAGGAGAAGGAGGAATAAAATATCCACATTCATGTTTAAATGTAATCTTAGTAATAGTAATGTTTATATATAGGTATATAAATATACATATATATACATATATATATACACACACAATGTAAACTGTCTGTTATATAGATATATGTAAACATTTATATTATTTTATACGTTATGGCTCACATTTACGAAACCATTTCAATTTTGTAGTAGACTTTACTTTACTAGACTCTCTCTCTCTGTCTCTCTCTGACTCTGTCTTGTTGGAATTGGCATTTTCCCTCACATGCCTCATATTTTACGAGATACTTGTCTGAGTTTTTACGGCAACTATCACGAAAATGAAACAAATTATAATGGAAAAAAATTCGCAATTTTGAGGTAAATGCAAAAAGGAGAGAGAGAGAGAGAGAAGAGAAAAAAATATGCATGTATGTGTGTATACATATGTATGATAAACGAAGAAGGAAGGAATGAAAGGGATGATTTTACGGATATTGGAAATTTTATGATCTTTTACAAGTCTGATGAATATGAAGACTCCTGCCAAAACGTATACAAAAATACAGGGCATCTAAAACCATACCAAAGCTAAACCTACTACAAGAGAATTATTCTCTCTCTCTCTCTCTCTCTCTATTTCTGACTCCTGCCAAAACGTATACAAAAATACAGGGCATCTAAAACCATACCAAAGCTAAACCTACTACAAGAGAATTATTCTCTCTCTCTCTCTCTCTCTCTCTCTCTCTCTCTCTATTTCCCTTTCTCTCCCGCCATCCATATAATTTTATTTGAGAGAGAGAGAGAGGTGAAACTGTAAACAAGTCCAATTTATTCCTTTACATAATAAAATGCCTCCCATTCACCTATTCCATCCCCTCCTCCTACTTCTCCTCCATAATCCTCTTCTCTCTCTCTCTCTCTCTCTCTCTTCTCTCTTGCTCTGGGGTCTATTCCTTATACTTCATTTGCATTAATTGCAAAAAAAAACATTTCCCGTGTTGTACAGCACACAACTTTCTCTTCCTACGTCCCTCTCCCCATCCATTTTCTCCTCCACCACCCCTCCTCCTTCTCTACCTCCATTTAAATTCATAAAATTCTACATATCAGCAATAATCGTCCCTCTTCTGTATACACTAAAATATTATTATGTTTTTACCATATTTTATGTCTTTTCCCATATTTCAGTAAAAGTCTACTAGTAGACTGGTCTACGCTACACTACACACACACACACGTAACAAAATGATGATAAAAAAAGGAATTGTTTTGGATAAAATGTGGACCAATCGCCTTGCCCTGCCCGTTTTCCTCAAATTAGTTCTTCTGGGTATAACATCAGCACTTCCACTACCTCTACCACCACCACCACCAGCAGCACAAGTAGCAAGCAACCCTTTTTTCCAAACAAGAAGGAAAAAAGGTTTTTGAACTCCGTTGTTGATATGAAGCTCTATTTAGAATGGGCTTATTGACACCTGGTCCACGTGTCATATCTCTCTCTCTCTTTCTACTTTATACACAAACACCTCACCTTATGCATGCATGTATTATTATATAATATTATGCGTTATTCATACTACAAAGCAAAGCTCTTTCGGTGTTTTTGGTATCGTTCTTTATGTTATTTTCCGCATACTCCACACACACACACACACTCACACAAAGTCAGAAGTATTACTTTGGTGTGAGCGAAAAGAAAATTATTTTCATATGTGCATATAAATATATATACATTCCATATACCAAAAAATAAATAAATTCATGCTGCTGCTACTGTGCCGCTCTTCTTTTTTTTAGGCAAAAGTGACTGAAATGTGAAAAACCAACGTAACTTTATGTTGCTTTAACCCCTTTTCCTTTGGCATACACAAGGATCCTCTTACTTATTTCGTGGAGACATTTGTAATTTAATATAATTGTTAGAAAAACCTTCCGTTGTTTCCCAAAACCCCTCTCTTATTTTTTGTTCTCCTCTCCTCAAACTCTGTTTATTTTACTGGTGGTGGTAGTAGCCTTTTATCTATAAACATTTAAGCATTTAGTCATATGCATATGAATATATAAATATATATATTTGTGTGGTAACCGTATATATATATATCTATATTTTGTGTAAATAGAGCAGTTGCGTTAAATTTTACTACTTTTCTCTTGTGACCATAACTCTGATTGGTTTTTACTGCAATGAAACGACCAAATAGAAATTACACCTGACGGACTTTTTTTACATTGTAGCTCAGCTCAAACTCAACAAACATTACGTGGAAGAAAATTTATACATATATAAATATATAAACATATCACTTAAAAATAGATGGAAATTTATGTTTATAGCTTATTTTTATATATGTATTTTTTAATTGTGATTGTGATTGGTCTCTTGATATGAAAAAATATATATACCTTTCATTCACATATAAACAGTTTTTCAACAACAAAAAAATGAAGAACAAAAAAAAATATCCAGCTTTAAAGCAGCTCAAAATGCAAATTAATTGTTAAACTTTTTTTAAACAATCAAACGTTTACACTGTTATAGTAATGTCATTAAAGTATTAAAAAATAATGTTTTACATATATGTACTGACATATATGCTTTACACACACAAACACGTAGTAAAATTGTCTTCTTTTTTTACTATTCACATTTCACATGCATGTATCCATGAAGTTCATTCATTTAGTTTTGGTGGCAGTAGTAGTGATGGTAGTTGGCTAAACTGGAAACTGGAAATAATGTTTTATGCGAAACTCTCTTTTGGTTGGTTATTAAAGAAGGATTTAACGAGTTTTTACTCCTTTTGAGCAAAGCTATTTCACTCAAGTAGCTTTAATAGTTTTTATATTTTTTTACTTGAACATTTGTCTCCGCGGGATTCATGATTTACCAAGTTTTTGTGTTTGTTAATGGTTTGTGTGTGTGTGTGTGTGTGTGTGTGTGTGCGCGCACACGACAAGAGCATAACAACAAAAGTAGGTACGTATATTCATTTCCTCGCTAAACGATTTCCATTTGATATTCTCCCATTATTATTACTATTATCACTCTTATATTACTTTGTTGTTAAAATCTATTCATTTGAGTAGTTGTAATAATAATAGTAATGCTACTATATACAGCAGCATGGCAGCAGTAGCAGCATCTTTATATTTAAAAAAAAAAAAAAATTAACGGGGTGTTGGTGCTAGAATACAGAGCTATTTAAACAGCCATTGTATGTGCATGCATGCATGTATGTATACTTTCAATATGGCTTTGCTACAAGAAATTAGTTTTCATCATTTCTCAGTCTCAGCAGCACGTCAACAAAATAGGTAGAAAGAGAGAGAAAGATATCTCTTTTACTATATATTCTCATCTTACTACTACATAACATTGATACCACTTTTATTGCACAGAGATACGCATACCTCTACAACACACGCTCATAATTACAATATATTATTATTATGTATATTTTGTGTATATAGAGTTTAATAGCCTGTGTGTGTGTATATATGGATATGTGTGTATGCCCTGAACTTAAAGAAGAGTGCAGTATTTTTTTCTGTCTCTGTTGCTGCTGCTGCTGCTGCTTCTTGTTGGGTTAAAACAGGATTATAATGTTATGGCCATGTTTGGTTTTAGTTGCTCCAGGAGGAAATCCCAGGCAGTAATAGTAATAATAATAATAATATAGGTAGTAGTAGTGGTAGTAGTGGTAGTAGTGGTAGTAGTAGTAAGTATGTATAATAATATTATTATGGTGTATATGTGTGTGCATAAGTAGTAGATACAAAAAAGAAGCTGTCTCTCTATGCTCCTCTTTTTCAGAGAGAGAAAGACAGAAAGAGAGAGAGAGAGAGATACACTTTGTCTCTCAAGGGTGTTGTTCACTCTTCTCCTAAAGCTTATTTTACATTTTAATGGGTAACTCTATATTGTCCAATTAGCAAGATAAATAGAGTGTTAAAGTATTTTATGGCTGGACATGCAAGTGCTCTCCGAGTAAGTATCTGTCTCTCATTCTCACAGATATTCTCTCTCTCTCTCTCTCTTTGCAACTGCTTCTGCTGCTGTTTGGTGATGACACGCTTTCCTTCCACGTCTTTTTCTCCTCTCCGCTTTTCCTTGTTTTTCACGCTAGCTCATCCTCTTCTTATGCCTTCTATGCTGCTTGTTTTTTTTGTGAAACTATTTTTTTTTTGGTAAAGCAAACAGGGAAAACCGAACCAAACTAGCGAGAAAAGAGAGAGTGAAAAACAGAGCCAAGGATAGTGTGAGGATGAGGAAAAATGGGGACTAACAACAAACCCATAAACCACCACACACAATCTCTCTGCACAACAGCATCTCTGAAGAAAACATGTTACATGCTTGCTTTCATGCATGCAGTAGGGATAAAACGTGAAGTCAGTGAGTGAGAGAGGGAGAGAGAGAGAGAGAGAGAGAGAAAGGAGAAAGGGAGTCAAAAGTGAGAAAGTCTGTTTTTCTGCGTGTCTGTTTGTGTGTTTGGATGAATGTTTCAGCGAGGGCAATTTCACTTGCATTTTTCCATCACCACTACCACCACCACCGCCGACGCCGCCAACACTGTCATTACACACATATACAAGCACACATTACAAAAGCGAGAGAAAGTTCAACATGCCTCTGTGTTCTTCTGATCCCGTACAAGTGTAAGAAAGTACATGACAATGAGGCACATACAAATACCGACGGCAATATGATAGTAGTCAGTCAGTAAGTAACAGCCTTAGAAGTAGTAATAGTGAAGCGAGCACATGGAAAAAAGTCGGTGCATCTTCTTCTCTCTCTTTTTTTTTATATGAAAGGTAGGTACAATGAGTGTGACTGGCTGTGCAATGCAATGCAATGTTATTATTATTATTATGGGTTGACTTGCATGATGGTATGTACTTGTGTGTGTTTGTGTGAATTTTTTCTCCTTTTTTTTGTCTGTTAAAAAAAAGATGTTTATTGGTGAACCCCATGAGCATACAAACATAAGTTAGTAGACTACTATTACTACAATCATGTTAGCTGGATGATGATGATGGGGGTGATGAAATTGTGAATGACGTTCTTTGCAGACCAGCATCATTGCATCTCTTCTTGTTTTTTGAGTACAGCTCGACAGCTTTTTAAAATAAAACTATTTTGGAACTGGGGTATTATATATAAAAAAAAAGTCTCAAAGTTCATCTTTAAATCAACCATACAAATTTTCCGTCGAGTACTCTCTTTTTTCAATCTTTTGAGAATGAATGAAAAGGAGAATAAAAAAGACTTCTCCATACTTTGCTCCTTTTTCTCCCGAATATCACAATCAAATCAAAGCAATTTGAAAAGATTTTTATGAAGTGATCTTATAAAAAAGTGTGTGTGTGTGTGTGCGCGCGTGTGTGTGATAAATAGAAAGAGAGAAAAGGAGAGGGTTACTATGGATCGAGTAAAAAGAGAGAGAGCAAGTAAAAAAAAGGTAATGTACTTGGTTGAATGGGAAGATGGTTCAGTTCAATGTTCATTGTTATTAGCACATGCATTCTGTTTCGCTCGCCTTTCCTAATCCACCTTATACAGAGATTATGATTGGATCTCTCTCTCTCTCTCTTTCTGCTTCTCTTTCTTACGACTCAACTTCCTACAAAAGGTGGTATAGTGACTGGTGGTGGTGGTAGTGAGGAGAAGCTGTTTTTTTGGGAAAAGGAAGGGAAAAAAATGTTGGCCTGGTCTGGTGGGACTGACTATGTATGTATGTATGTATGTGTGTGATGGTGTGTGGAGCAGTAGACACGGTTTAAGGTTACAACTATTATTATTATTTTTATTTTTATTACTCGGCCATTACGTCTGTTCAAAATTGTCTACACATTTTGTACTCTTTTGCTGGTCCATGCCGCTAACAACGTTGTTGCCTTTTGTGAGTGTATTTGCTCTATGATGATGATGGTATGGTCTATAAGAGATAACGGCGTGTGGAGATTGAGTCGGAGAGCATAAAAGGGTCAAATTTGTTTGAAAGTACGATTATCACCACGATTCAGATTATCTGTGTTATGGCGGTGGTAGTAGTAGTAGTAGTGCTGATAAGGTGGATGATAATGATGGGAATATAAAATATTATTGAAAAAAACGTTTTGTGACTTACATGAGTGCTTAATGATCCTGGACGGATAATGGAATGTTGCAGTTTGGAATGGACCATTAGACTGGTGTAGGTGGAACACGTGAATTTGCACTTTCTACAGCGAAAGTTCCTCTTTTGTCGGCTGTTGGAGAAGTAGTGAGGAAGAGAGGAGGAGGAGGATGCGTGCTCCAAGGTGGAAGAGAATGGTGTCGTCAGGTGACCCATCAGGTCACGTTTCTTGATTGCTGTGGAGATGACCTTGAAAACTACTCGTTTTCCTTTATGCTCCTGTCTGATGTGAGATGTGCAAGCCTCCCGCGTCTTGAACCGAGCGTGACAACAGGTGCAGCGGAAGTGTGAGATTTTTGACAGCTTTCTGGAAGCTACCTCACCACCTCCACCAACACAGCCAGACGGCGAATATCCGTCCTCCTCATCGTCTTCATGGTTTAATTGTCGTTTTCTTGTTGTCAAATCAGCAGCTCGATTGCCATCCTCCTCATCTTCCTCCTCGTCATCATGTTCGGATTTGTAGGATTTTTCATCGTCATCCTGGTCACGAGCCTCTTGTGCTTTTGCGGAGCTCAAAGCAAGATACAAACTGCTGGTTGCAGAGCCGCCATTCAAAAGTGGCAATGAGGATAGAAGTCCTCCTCCACCTCCAAGTTCTCCAACAGCGTCACTGTCCGGGAGTAATCCATACTGACAGGAGGAGGATGCAGCTGCAGCAGCTGCTGCTGCGGCGGTTGGTGTAAAAAATGGAGCGAGCACACCGGACATTTGGTGACCGATGAGATGCTGTTGAAATGCGTCTGGCTGTTGGAAGGTATGGAAGCACATTGGACATTGGAAAGGACATTTGGCATCTGGAGTGGTAACCGGAGTTTGACTTGTTACGGAGTTGGCTAGCCCCGTATGCGTCCTTTCGTGGGCATACAGGTATACCAACAGTGAGGTAGTGAATGGACAGTAGGAGCAGCGATACAACTTGTTGGTTCCTCCCTCCATTTTCTGGAAGAGCATGGTAAGAGGATCGACCACAAGGCCGGGTGATCCCTCTGGGTAGTTGGCTGCCATGGAATCCGCTCCTAATACTCCATGAGTCCCGTGCTCTTTTATCAAGTGGGATCTCATCCCTTCCGCATCTCCACTGGTGAAACCGCAGAGTGCGCATTTATTCCCGTCTTTGCTCGAGCCTTGCTTTAAGTTACTGACATTTTTTCCAGAGTTGCTTCCTCCTCCAGTGCCAACACCACCACCGCCGCCAGAACCCTTGGAACTGGAACCATTACTGCTACCCTTTGACATTTTTGGCGAGCGTCGCTGCAAATTTAAACTTTTCTCGATGGCCTTCCATTTCTCTCTTCCTTCCTGTCCGTGATCTGATTGGAGATGGCTTTTGAGCCATTTGGAACTTCTGAATCTCCTCCCACAGAGTGGACAAACCTCTGAAAAATGGTTGAAGTAACGCTCATTCTGATCTTTTTGCAGGTGGGATGGTGACATATCCCCTTGTCCCCCAAGTGGTGACCCTGTGTCCGTAGCTCCCGTGGCTAGATTCAAAATTGGTGGAGTGACAATAGGGAAATTCACTAGAGGCTGAGGTGGGGGACCAGGTGTGGATGGATTTGGGGGTGAAGGGCCGCTCAAAGAGGGACTTGGCCGCTTTACCCCACCCGCTAAACTCGCACTACTGCTTCCTCCGGCTTCTGTTTTAATCGGATTCCCACTACCAGCACTACCTTTAGGACCTGGTGTTAGAAATGTTGGGCTGCTCATGAGGTTGACGGCCGAGTCGGTGATGCCACCCCCATCCATTCTGTCCCTTTGACTGTTGCTGGAGCCACTGCTTCCAGACACTGACCCTGTCTCATTCATCTTTTTAGATGCGTTACTAGTAATCTCGCCTAAGGAAGGGGACTCCACTTTCACTCGGACGGCTCCCCCTTGGCCAGAATCGGTAAGACAGATGGGAGCGCCGACCGCACTGGAAGCATGGTAGTGTTGAATGTGTTGTTGTAGAAAGTAGCTGGAATAAAACTCTTTGGAGCAGATTGGGCACACCAGAGATGATGATCCCAATGCTGGTTGACCGGCGTACTGTGCTGCTGCTGTTGGTGACGTGCTGACGTTTGCCAGCGGAGGACTCCAAGCGACTGCAGACGTGGATACCCGGTTCAGCTCCATAATCATGGTTTGAAGACGGCGTAAGTCATCAGAGTCAGAAGTGCCCTCTCCTCTGCTCTCATTCTCCACAGCCTGTGAGGAGGATTTATTGGCTGACTCAGACTTTCCTTCGGTTTCTGCATCAGAATCAAAGCCTTGATCTGTGTCACCCTCATTTTCTTCTCTGCCGTTTGAGGGTTTTCCAAGACCTCCACTACTAACACCACCACCACCACCACCGCCGCTGCCACCACCACCAGCAGCTTGCGTGAAAATTGAAGCTGCTTCTGACATAAGTTTGCTTGTCAGAGGATCAGATGACTCCTGCTCGGATTCTGGGTGGAAGTAAGACTTATGCATGCGGAGAAGGTATATGGTTTGGAAGGAGCGGTTGCAAATATTACACTCGTAGTCCATTTCCGTTGTATTCCCATTGCTGTCAAGAACTGCCGACTCGGTGGCTTGATCGTCAAATGCAGGGGGGATTGGCTGGAAGGAGAGGAGAAATGGTGAAAATGTGGACTGCAACAAAAGCCTGTGCTTCTTGATAATATGACTGCGGAGAAGTTGCTGGCTTGGAAATTCACGGAAACAAAACTGACAGGTGTTCTCTGCATTGACGGTTCCCAGTTGTTGCGGCTTCAATTCCAAGGAAGACAGTTTGAAAGATGAATTCTCGCCAAGATTTTCTGGGCTTCGCAATCTCGCATTTTCTCCCGCAGCCAACAGTTCAGATTGAAAACTGTTGAGAGAGTTTGTATGAGCATCATTTGACTCATCCGAGTGGCCCATAGCATCCGCATCTTCCCTATCCCTATGTCCACTTTCCCCCTGGCCTCCACCACCGCTTTCTTCCAAATGTTTTGTTACCAAGTCTAATCCCAAGGTCTCCAAGCCGATTTCACGGAGCGTTGGAAGTCCTGGCATGGAGCCGTCCTCATGTGATGATCTTTTAACTCCCTCACTCATCCCGTTTGAGAATCCTTGACGAGATGATTTACTGCATCCAACGCCGTCCCTGCTGCTGTTGCTGCCACTACCACCGCTTGGTTTGCCACTTGAACTTTCTGCAGGTATTGGGATGCCGTGTATTTTTGCCTTGTGTCTTTTAAGGAAGTACTTGTTACAAAACTCCTTTTGACAGAGCTCGCAAAAGGACTCCCTTGGTTGACTAGAGGTGGTATTGTTGCTGCTGCTGCTACCGGCTTTCTCACCTGTTCCGGTGGAGAACGTAGCAGTGAATGAGGATTCAGCAGCGGCGGCTGCTGCTGCAACAGCAGAAGCAGCTGAGGTAGGACTGGAAACACTTTTGAGTAGCGCGACTGCAGCAGAAGATGCTGACGAGGAGGCAGCCGTTGTCGTTATCGGCTGCTGAGGTATACACTGCGAGAGTGGGTTGGTAGTTGAGGTGCCCATAGGATTGATGCTGAGGAATGATGATGATGACGGGGAAGATATTGCAGCGGCTAATATTTGATTGGAGGCAAGAGACGCGGAAGATGGCAACTCCGAGTAGACGCCGTGCTTATTGGCTTTGTGTGTTTTCAAAAAGTACTTGTTGCAGAATTCTTTGTTGCACAAGTCACAGTACGCTTCAGGATTAAAGATTCTGTGTGGTGGCATCCCGCTGACCGTTGACCCACCCTGTCCGTTTTGATTTGACCCTGTTGACGAGGTGGAGTTGGGTGTTCCTGGCGGTGGATTCCCTTGACTGAGGAGGCCAGAACTGTTCAGGTTTTGTGAGTGTGGCTGTTGTTGTTGGTGGTGTTGAAAGTAGTTGCTAACTGAGTTCCCACTTGCTGTGGGGAATAACGCAGAGAATGGACTAGAATTAGTGATTGAAAATAATGGGGGAGAAAACTGGCGCGAAATCGGGGGAGAGGAGGTTCCTGTTATAACTCGGGAATGAGGAGATGGTGAGCTTTTGGTCCCTTGTCCTGCAGCTTCAGTCTTGTCTGTTTCGATGGAGGAATGGATACCTGACGGCTGTACATTCAGACACGCAGTAAGAACGGATGATGATGACTGTGCAGCCAACAGGCCTCGTTGTTGGCCCCCAATCTCGGAGTCAGGCTCATACTTTCCAGTTAGATTTAATGGAAGCTGCTGCCGGCTCGTTGCTTGCAACGCACTCCCCACCTCGTCGTCGTCAGATTTCTCCTGCTTGAGAGCGCCAGACAAGGACAGCTCCCTCTCCGATGACAGTTCACCAGCCTCATCTCCTTCGGAACCCGTGCCGGCGCTCTCAGACAGGAGGGAGCCGTGCTCCCTTGCCCCAAGTGACAACTCTGTGGCAGGGATACGAACTGGACGTGATTGCTTTCTCCTCTTTTTCCCTTTGGCATCCATGGCTCCACCCCGGAAGTCCATGGCCTGGGATTCGGAATCAAAGGACCGGTCGTGTCCTTCGCATGATGCTGACCATGCGTTGGGATTATCCCCTGGGAGTACACTGCTGTGTTGAAGAATCTCATCGTTTCCACTTTCAAAACTACTGTTGCTTTCGACGCGACAAGTTTCCTCTTGTGGAGGATTTTCAGAATGAATTAGTGTTGATGTAGCATGGAGCCCGCCTGTTGGCCCGCCATTGAGTGTAACTGTTGTTGCCATCGCCAAATTGACCCACCTACATTAACTCTGATGGCCCGTGACCCAACTAGAGGTCGGATTGGGTCCAACAAAGAGTTTGCCTGTGTCCCAGAAAAAACACCAAAAACAAACAAAATACACACTAGAATTCCTATTCCACAATTGACAATGCAATGCTTCATATACATATGTATCCAAGTTATTATTGTGCACAACTTTCAAAAAAGCAATAATGCAGCAGATAGTAGCAGCAACGCAAAATAACACATGCAATCCAACAATGCAAGCTCATCCATCCACATGATAATATATTATTTGTCATGATGAATCTCCATAAAAAGCAGATTACTTTATGCTCTCAAAAAAAGTACAAAATTCAATGCTTGTCTTAACACATTATTATTATTATTATACTGACTCAAAAATAAATCTAGGAAATAAAAAAAATCAACGGATATGAACCTAAGTAAAAATCACACAGATCATCATCCTTGCCTTTGACATAATCTGCACAAACAGCAGCAGCAGTAGTAATTGTTGTTGTTGTTTTTGTAATGATCACCGGTGTAGCCCAAATTGACATTTCTGTTGTAAATGATGAATTGGTGATAATGGTAGTTTAATAAATAAATTAACAATTGTCACAAAAAAAAAATCCTAAAACAGTCGTCCCATTTTCTTTAAAAAAAATCACATCAGTATGATTTTACAGTCAATAAAACACAATAATAATGAGTTTAAGAACCCCTTTATTATAACAACTTGCATAGTTATTCATCAACTGTTCATATTTATTTTATTTTTTTGGAAAAGTTTTTTTTAAAGTTTTTAAAATATTCTTATTTTATCAAATCATGTGACAGTAGCAAAAAAAACAGTACAGTAAACACTCAACACGCTCACTAAACTCATATGCACAGGAACAACACACTTCACTCGACTCGAATACCATGCACCAAAAGCATACCAGTCATTGGGGCAATCTAAGGCATTTGATTTTGAGGCCGGTCGAAAACATTTTTCTTTGCACTTTTTTTTTCTTTTTAAAAGCAGTTATCTATTTTTTTAGCACTATTTTTAAATATTGCACTAAAAAAATCCTCATCACAACTAAAAAGTAAATAGACTTATTAAACTCTGAGATCATCAGTCCGTGTTTAAAATTGCACATTGACTAAAGTACATTTCCCTCTTTTTTTTTCTTCTTCTACCAAATTTAATTAAAACTTTTTATTTCTTGTCGAAAATCAAAAAGAAAATATCTATCTATGGATACATCGAACATACTATACTGATTTTTTTTAAATCAACTTTCTTTACTAATTGTATTTTTGTAGTAAGGCGTCTCTCAATATTATATGCATTGTGAAGGAGTGAAAAGTATACACAAAACAACATTCGACAACAACAACAACGTCACCTCGAGAATACGACGAAAAATCAGTCAAGTAAAAAGTAGAGTATAGTATACGTATAGTAATTTGTTATCAGGATATAAAATACTTTATAAATATATATACATATAAGCTTGAAAGTAATTTTTTTCACTCCCACACCGCCAACAAGACGGCTAGTAGTAGTAGTTGTATATGTAGTAAGAACACAGTGTGACTTTCATCTTGGCTTGC
>JAHZNC010000603.1:0-20956 GCA_027744095.1 Zhuqinia jingwanae | reverse complement strand
GGTGTCGTATCCATAAGTGTGACATGCACTATTTGATGTTACCGCAACCCATGTATATTATACCATAACTTGTTGTCCAATTAAGGATCCTAAATTGATTTCTGCCCAAGAAATAAAAAATAACCATGATAATTTAACTTTATCAACCCATAACTGCGAATTACCAGCACACACACACACAGAAGAAATGTAAGTACAAAGTACAACACCTGAACACCTTGTGAAAAAAAAGTTTTTTTTAAAATATATTTTTGGGACTAATTATTAAAGAATTTTAGATGTTTCATTTACATGCATTGATTGCCCTGACAACTTAGAGGACCAGAGGAACGATGGACAGTCGTGTCCACTGTCCTAATCACAAATGACTGCAGCCACCAATCAAAGAAATATTTTGTAACACAGATAATTAAGGCAACAATCGTAAGTGCCAAAATAATTCAGTCACTAATTTACAATTGTGTCATTCAGTTTTCGGATTCTTTACATCATTTTGCTTGTAACGTAGATCATATGCTGTTTTTGTTTTTTTGTGCGTAGTTCATCCCCTTTTAGATCACCGAGTTATTCTAAACAGGAGATAGACTACCAAATTAATTTCAGCAAATACTTTTCTCCCGTTTTTCTTTCTTAAATATATCTGGAGATTTCCCTTACTACTAGAGCGTAGTAGCAAATTGCTCCTAGCAATTATTATACTATATATTTTTCCATTGATTTGTTTTATAATCCTGGTTAGCAGGCGTAAGTTGTAAGTGATGTGATGATAATATGGCCAACACTTCACTTCACCGATTCACCGATCACCAAAGTTAGAAGATGAAGAAAAAAACCAATTCGAAAAAAGTGTGTATACGTGCAGCAGCGTATACAACTGGCACTAAAAAACTACTTAACTATTGTCGCTAATAAGACCAGGATCATCATAACAAGAGACTGAATGAAGGAGAGGAGGATAATAAAAATATACGTATCTATTATACAATACACACAATATTATTGAACATCTTCATCATCATCATCACCACATCAGTATTCAGTGCTCTCATCATCGTAACTGCTACACAAATACAATAGCACGCACAAACACCACACACATACATACATTATAGATATATCCTTCATTTGGCATTAAAAACGACTACTGTGCACATTCTACATTTGCTCTACATTCTAAGTTACAAAAGGATGTAGCAAAGTACCGTGCTAGTGAGGAGGAGAGAAAAAACGAAGAATTAACTGAACAAACTACAAATGAAATCAACGTTTACAATAAAAAACAGAGACGAATGGCATTTCCAGGTTCTAGGTATTATAGTCATTTTATCACCGGCATTTAATTAATTTCTCTACATACTGCTCTAAGCAAATTGGTATGATAAAATGTTTAATAATAAGCTCTTGTCTGTGATTCGAAATATTCCAATATTATCAACTATTAAATAGTTAATAATCAACTATTTAACCTCCCATCCTCCTGCCTCATACCTCATTCGCATTTCAGAAAAATAAATTAAAGTTTTGCATTTTATGCTGCAGTCCACTGAACTGAAACACATCATTGAAATACAACATGTTCCTTCTGTCACCCATCATTCCATTCATTCCTGCAAGTTTTTAACGAACATCAAATCAGAAGACCATGATCAGATCATATCGACAGACAGACTATTATCGTATTTTGATTAAAAAAGCTATGTCTCGCCGGTGGCACGCTGTAAACAATGCATGCATTGCATACGGCATACACCAAATACCAAAAAGTGTCTAAAAGTACGTATGGGATATGGGATCCACTACCACATAAACTGCCTATATGCCCATCTTCCATCCTACTACATCTTAATTCCTCAATTCACTTCTTCACATCCACTATGATCTACCCTTTCGTTCCTATGTCCTCATACTTCACAAGAGTACACCTACTTTTGACTCAAATGTCTGAGTTTGAGGCGCTCGCTCACACATGGATGCTTAACTTTTACACTTTACACAGAGACCAGAAATGTACAGAACACACTAGACTACAAAAATGAAACACAGAAAGTGATGATATGTAATGCTATTAATGTATTACATCGTTCCATGAGGTAAAAAATTTCAAACATACTACCTCATGTAGTTAAGGGATGAAATGTGATATTACAGCATAGAGAGAAGTAAAAGAATGAATCAGTGTGGTGGAAAAAAAGTGTACATATATACATACGCCTATATAGTTAACTTAATGAATATGCCATGCCATCTGTCTGTTATTATAACTTATATAACATAATATAACCCACATAGTGTTTTACGAAATTAAGAAGGTATGCGATACAGATTTAACTTGTGAGCAAGTGCATATAATGCATAATATGCATGGTACAATGTGAGTTTACGACTATATTATATTTTCGCACAAAAAAACTATTTATTTGGTGTTAAGGCATGGATTTACCACACCGTAAAAATGAAAAAAATTATGCAGCCATTTTAAACGAATTCTTTCTTTATCCATATGAATCGGTGACTATCCTTTTTATTTTGCTATTTNAAAAAAACTATTTATTTGGTGTTAAGGCATGGATTTACCACACCGTAAAAATGAAAAAAATTATGCAGCCATTTTAAACGAATTCTTTCTTTATCCATATGAATCGGTGACTATCCTTTTTATTTTGCTATTTAGAATTTAGAGATCTTCGCACAATTACGACATTTACGGTCTTATTCCACTACTATATCTTCATGCGTAGAAAACCAGCATTTAAAAAAATATGTAGCAGCATGGCATGTTCTTAAGGAAGGATTGATGGACTTAATGAGCAATGAATCGTACATCTTCTTGAATACACGATGTGCTATCCATGCAACACACTTTGCATAAATATATATTGGAGTATTAGAGAGGTATAGGTTATTAATTTACGTAGTGAACATATTACATACTACATATTAGTACATAATATTATTATATTTTCAAAGAATGAATGCTCGAGACCGTGCGTACGTACATTAATCCACTTAACAGTAGCACCAAACCAACAACAAGGTGGATATTCAAATGATGAGAAATTTAAGAATAATAAAACAATTCTGAGTAACTCTGATGATGATGGTGTGTATTTATGTCTCCTAAAAAACCCAGGAGGAGACTTCCGTTTGAAACTGTTGCTCAACGTTGAACGTAAATAGGTATGTATCGTATGCACTGGATTTCGCATGTGAAATCCCAAGTCAAACCTGTTACATAAAAATCTTGAAGTTTCACGTGCAAAAAATATAGGGCATTCCGATTAATAATAGTAGATCATTTTCATTTCCGAAGACTATGACGCAAATAACTAAATCTTAAATGATGTTAAATAATATTAATTGTACTTTGGGCGCTTGTAAAATGTGAAGTTTCAAATTCAAACTATTCAAAATGGAAACAAATTACGTAAAACCTCAAATGACAAATGACAGTAATACACACCATGATGTATTAATGATATCATATCAAATATCATACACGACAGTCTAATAATGTGGAAGACGACTAGACGACATAATTTATCTTCGCCATTTTAAAGCCCAAAACATGCAAAAATCCACTATATACTTCCTTACTTTATCAAAGTGAAAGTCAAGAAACTAGAAACAACGACGACAAAGATGAGCAGACGCCATCTCATAACGAAACCCTCACCTACATCCGATCCAGCAAATAAAGCAAAACAACAGAAAATCTAATACACTCACTCCTGGCCTAGCTCCTTCCTACACATTCAATGCAATCCTTTCTCGTTTCTCTTTCCTCAATAATTCATTCTACATACAATTTTCTGGAAACGGAAATATATATTATTCTCTTCTACTACTAAATTTATGTACTCAAATTTAAATTAACTGTTAGCTAAATATTGCTACATACATATATGACAAGAGTAAATTTAAATGCACTTCCAGGGACATAATTTTTGTCGTAAATAAAAAAGGTGTAAATGGAATGAAACAAAAAGTCAAGTTACAACACGATTCTTTTATGCACGTGTGTAACTGTAAAAATTAAAACCATTAACAAAATAACGTAAACTATATAGGCGTTTTAAACTAAGTTTCTCCGTTTACAGGAAGACATTTATTTTAATTTTGGCCCCATTACATAGCTTAGATAAACCTTGCAAAAAGATGTAATATACGAGCATCATTCATGCAATCTCTCGTATTTCTTATTTCTGAGATATTAATTTTTGTGTGATTTGAAAGGTGCAGAAATATTTTTAACAAAATAACGTAAACTATATAGGCGTTTTAAACTAAGTTTCTCCGTTTACAGGAAGACATTTATTTTAATTTTGGCCCCATTACATAGCTTAGATAATAATAAGTACGTACATAATTTAGCCTAATACCGACTGCCGACTGGAAGGGTCGACGTACAGTAAATTTATTATGGGCATTATTAAATTAAATCTAATAAACTAACTGTGACAATTTCATATTTATTTTCCAAGTTGCAGTGTTAATTCAGTAATCAGTAATGCAATACATAATGCATACATAAATGACCAACTAAAACCAAAAGATGATTTGATTTTTAAAATTATTTTTTGCTTACCTACCATTACGATTTTGATAAATCAATATTTCAGCCAGGTGAAAGCGTTGGTATGATGAAGTTATCACTGACACACTGCACTTTAAAAAAAAGTTTATAATAATTGGAATTATGTCCGAGATACCATGAAACTGTTGAGTCAAAACAACATTAAATTATTGGTAATGCTCCTCCTTGTCAACTGAATTGTTTCGTTGCCATTCTTGTCACAATTTCCATTTAGGTATTTGTAGTAAACTACTACGTTTTCCTAACTGACTACTTTAACTATTGCACTGCATATAGCTGTTGTTTTATTACAAAAAATTACGGAATGTTAAATGGAAAGGCTTCGTCTGAAGTCCTTCCCAATTGTCTTTCGAATTTCGAAACCATTCATTCACTGCTTCGCAGTGGCGCGTAGTAGAACAGCCAATACCATGACTGACCGGTAAACTATTTTTTTTGAGAAAAATATGTTTGATCGCAATCTATTTGTTGATAGATAACATAACACTAACTAACTTTGTGAGTAAGAAAAATTGTCTTCTTTAAACAATAAAATGCCGTAAAACTTCTATTTTTGATTATCAGAAAACATATTCAGATGTACTGCTTATACTGCTATGTTGTCAATTTGTACCCAAATAAATCGACATTCTTTTAAATGTTATACACTCCAAAGTTTGGAGTCCAAACTGCACCTTAATATTTAGATAATTACATTTCCAATAAAATCAAAGACAAATCAGTCAAAGTCAAACATCCGGGATTTTATTACTTAAAAACTCCAACATGGTATTGCGATTGTGTAAGTCTTCTTTTCATTCCACTACTCGTAACTGTAACACGGCCATGCCGAAAATGCCGATCACAAACACAGTGTGAGTCTCACACTCACACACTGCCATACACGACGTACCACCAAAACAGCACAATATCATTTATTCCTGGGAAAAGGTAAGCCAGCTATAGCGAAACAATTCACATTCACACCCCCACCCTACCCTATCATCTGTGAGTGATTCATTCGCAAAAGAAGAGGACACACAATCTTGTTTGTTTGTACTCATTTGCTTATTGTACAGTCGATCACCGTCGTTCAACAAACAAAAAAAAGAGCAAGGAAATAATCATTTTATTGTTCTTTTATATGAAAAAATTAACATTTACAGATTTGTAAAAAAGGACTTGATATTTTCATCCTTCCATCAATTATTTCCTTCCTGCATCAGTTTTTATGAGCATTCCAAAACACTCAAGACCACCTAAAAAATACTTGGGAAGAAGACTTAGGAGAAAGAAGGAAAAGTTTCCACCTACTCTCGAGAAAGCCACGTCTGTTGACGCGGCTTATAAACAGCAAATTAAGGATTTTACTAATGAAATAAAAAATGAATTTAAGTTGAAAAGTAGAACTTTGTGTATAGGGATTTTTGTTGTTGCATTTATACGTTGAGCAAGAAGAAAATGGCAGGCGGATTAATAAGCCGTTTTATGCTTCGACCTGAAGTCACCGATACCGAATCGTGATCGTGAATAGTTCCCCGATCCACTTTCAATTTTAACTTTACTTCATTCTGGTACATATTTGGTGTATGCAGGCAGACAGTTTAACCAGAAAGAAAATCATCTGTTTTAGTTTCCAAAATTACTTTTCTAAAGATGTGTAATATTAACTGATTAAAATTCAAACATATATAGATTGTTATATCGTAGTGGATTTTGTTGCTAAAAACTTTTTAAAAAGAATTGAAATCTCCCGAAGATAAAATGCAGAACATGGCTATACCCATGCACACTGTTAAGGATTTCACCGGGGAACATTTTTCAATTTTTGTCGGAGAACTTAGTGAAAGCTGGCTACTGACCAGTTAAAATGTACACTTCCAGCAATATTAGCTAGCTAATAGCTCACTATAAAAATTAAATCATGCAACAACTTATTCCTGGAAGTCCATCTGCAATGCGGAAGGATGCTGCTAAAAACGAATTTGTTCATCATTTCAACTCCAGAAATGCCAAGATCATTGCATGTTTTATAGTGGCAGGATTTATTATTTATCACACTGTTTTAAGATTAACCCACGGTATGATTCTGTCGTATTTTATTATTTATGTTTAGTTCACCTGGTTTAATACTGTGCTTTTAATATTATATTTTTTTTACAATATCAATATAACAGGAATCGACTCATGTCAATGGCTAATGAGTGACGGCAATTTCAGAGATGCCGTCTGGCAACCCTATGGGTGCATGATGCATCATTATTCACATGTGTAAGTTTGTTGTGATAAGATCCATTACATATTTCGTAAAGATCCATCATCGTTGACCGTGAAACATGCAACCGATTTTCATATTTGATTATTTTAGAGATACACGTCGTTGTTTACGTTATATGGAGTATTGGGGAGGAAAAAACTACTTTGCTTTCATTGGTGACACAAGAACGCAACAGCTCTATCACTCATTCAATCGTCAGGTCTCTGAAGGATATCGATGGGGCGCTTCCACTTCCGGTTCTTCTGACACTTTTGCTGGGGCATCGGTGGAAGACATTGACTTTAATAATCCTGTAAATCTAGTTTCAAACAGCTTGTCATATAACGACTCCCAAGTGGGTCTAAGAGTACAATATTTGTGGTATACTTATCCAAATAAATCGCTAATTTCTGCGTTCCAAAATTGGCGAGTAAGTTAAAATCGTTCATTAATATATAAAACGTAAGCAACTCATTACCTAGCAAGAAACTTTTTTTTGACCATTTTATATTTTTTGTATATACATTTACATAGATCTCAAATGATTGGCCCAGTGTGATCGTTGTAAATGTAGGTGGGTGGCCCATGAAGGATTCCGATGCTCTTGATATTAACAATATGGAAGAATTCACTGCTAGTATTACCCATCTTGTAGTGGTAAATGGGAATTTTAATGTATATTATACATACAATATGTTTAATCTTTAATTCGCTCAAAAGCATGTATTCTTGTAATTTAATTTACATTGTAGAGTATAGACAAGCTAGTGGAGAAAGGAGCAAAAGTGATATGGGCTCTTACTGACCCCGTTAACACAGACAAAATCAACAGAAACAAAGATTGGAGTTCAGTGACAAGTGAGAAGATTGATGCGTATAATGATAACGCCCTAAAGGTGCGCATGTATTATTATATTATGCGAAATGCGACTCCTCAGCGTATAGCGTAGATATTGTGGTTATGATTGATTACGTTATTTGCAGATTCTCAGATACTCAAAAGCTCTAGTCTGGGCAAGTGGGAGACTGGTTGCGGCAGAAAATATAGAAGAAACTCCTGATGGTTACCATCTTGGTCCTAAGACATTGTTTCATGATTCTCAGGTACGTACATGACTTCAGAAGACAGACTTTTTCAGTTAACCAGTAACCTCCCAATTGAATAATGTAATAAATAAGTAATTTGTTGTGCGTTTTTATACAGATTTTACTCAATATGTATTGCAATGATAACATGAACTACAACGATGCAACTTGCTGTAGTAGTTCCGAGAAAATAAGTAAGCTACAGTTAGTAACGTTTACAATACTAACACTAAGGTAAAAAAAAAAGTAAATATGTATATCGTACATAATACGAGGCTTAATTTTATGTTTTAATATTGAGGACATCACATATATTTTATTATAAAATCTTTTTATAGTTTCATTCTAGCAGCAACAGCATTCATTCATCGCATTTGGAAAAAAGCCCGAGCGTCCAAATTCATTAGCTACCAGGGATTAAAGTACAATGGATATGGACATTATGAACCGGATGATAACTTTACTGATGGCCAGTACCAGGCTCTCACGTCCTTGGCTAAACTTGCCCTGATAATGGGCTTTTTCTTTATATGTGATAGAACAACCATGTTCATGAAGGAAAACAAATACTTCACTCAAACGAATTTTTGGCTGCCAGTCATTTACATTCTAGTCCTAGGTATATTTTTCACTGAAGATAGTACTTATACCAAAGTGATGCATTACGACCAAGATAACGAAACGAAAGGTATTTTTGTTTTTGAATATGTACAAAAATATGATGACATGTTTGAAGTGAATTTACTAATTTATTTTTTGCTCGTTACAATATCAGGTTGGATGGTGTTACTAATTTTAGTTTACAACATGATGGGAGCAAGTCAAGTTGTTCCCATTTACATGTTTGTAAAGATATTATATTCCGCCTTTCTATTTCTACACGGCTGGAATCAATTTATCACCTACTTACAACGCGGGGATTATGGCGTTGTGCGATTTCTTCAGGATCTATTTCGTCTAAATGTGATGGCGGTCCTACTCTGCCTAAGCATGAACATTATTTCTACACGGCTGGAATCAATTTATCACCTACTTACAACGCGGGGATTATGGCGTTGTGCGATTTCTTCAGGATCTATTTCGTCTAAATGTGATGGCGGTCCTACTTTGCCTAAGCATGAACAGACCGTACCAATTTTATGAATTTGTAAGATTTTAATATGATTTAACTTGAAGCATGTAATGAATATGTATCTGAATTTTAAGCTGTTTTTTTTTTTCATCTCATTGCAGATACCCTTGATATCATTTTGGACATTTGTAGTATATGTTAGTCTCAGTATTCCTCCAAGAATAACATGGACAACTTGTGAAACTAACTCCTTAAACTATTTGTACTTGATACTAAAGTTAGTTGGTATCTTTAGTTTTACAACTATTTTGTATATATCCGAAGTAAGTGTGAAAAGCAATATCATTCAATACGACATTAAAAAATCTCTTAAATTGTGGAATTAATGGTTTGTGTTTCCCTTTAGGTATTTTTTGAAAAAGTTTTTGTCACAAGACCATGGAAAGCATTATTTGTAACAACTGACGACGATATCCGAGACTGGTGGATGAGGTGGAAGATAGATCGATATAGCATGCCTTGTGGAATGGTTTTGGCGCTGGCATATCATCTTGGAAGAAAATACAAAATATTGGAGGATGATAATCACGGAAACCTATTTTCAACAAAGTTTTCATTGAGCACAGTCCTTTTTTCGATTTTGGGAATTGTTGGATACGGCGTATTTTCGCTGCTCTGCAGAAATCAATTGGAATGTGTGGAAATACACTCTTACGTCACATTTATTCCAGTAAATTCTAAACTAACTTTAAAAAATCATTCTTTAGCTTCATAAGTAATGTATATAGTTATTACATGGATCAAAAATGAAATTAACCTCTGTTGTGATTTAAAATTCACCATACAGATAACCAGTTATATTTTACTCCGAAACGTTTCGGGCATGCTGCGTACCAGATTCTCAACGTTCTTTGCTTGGTTTGGACAAATATGGGTGGAACTGTTGGTCGGACAATATCATATTTGGTAATTAATGATTATTTGGACTTTTGTTTTAGTTGACTCAAATTCAAACTATACTGCTTATTAATTTGATTATATATTTTTTTTTACATAAAATTGTATTTATAATTATATCAGGCAAGGAGCTGACGGCCATGGGGTACTTGTCTTAGTACCGGCTTATCCGGTAAGTATTTTTCATGAGATACTAAGACTAATAATGTTGTAATGACCTATACATACTTGTTTCAATGTAATTTTAACAAAAACATTTTATAATTTAGGTTGGAAACGTATTACTGACTGCATTGGTCTTTGCCTGTGCTGCCCACGAAGTACGAAAATGCACTGATGTTTTGCTACCTTACGCCGTTCCAGAAGACTGGAGAAAGGCCCTTAGAAATGTTTGCTTATTTATGCTTGTGTTGGTGCCCATTGGAGTCAATGATGGAATGTTTTAGACTACGTTAATTTTCCTAGACAAATTCTTTCTTAAACTTAAAGCGTCTCACAACAACTAGTCTCTATCTATTGTATTGAGGAATAGTTAATTGGTTAATTGATAGTTATAGTTGTATATTATGTGTTTTGAAATGTAACAAATGAAAGAGGGAATTACAGAATCTGTAAAAGACTTCACTCAGGGCGGCCCTTCTAAGGCATTTACTTTAATTCAAGTGAAAGCTAGTACTTTTTCGTATATCCTGTTTCTGAGAATATAATCTATTACATGCTAATATTATGCAGATTTTGAGTTACTAAAATTTTTATAATTAAGGACATTACAAGAATATTATAATACTTACAATAAAAGAACTTTAATGTTTTGATGTGATTTAATTAAAGATAATGAAATGGCAATGACATGCTACTTAGCCATAATATTAAGTAATTACTCTCTTAATTAAATGTTTAATTAAACTATCGCTTCCTTGCCTTCACTGTTTATATTAATTATATGAGACATAATGTTTTACCCTTTACGCCTATGAAACCTTTAATTTTGCTATTATTAATTAATATAATTGTTGTTGCTACAAACTTAATTATTATTAATGAGTCATTCATTACTTGAATAAATGCATACAAATAAATTTTTAGAAGAGTTTGTTAAAAATTGTTTCATGCCACATCTGAGAATAGAGTATTGAGGCACATTACAATGCAGAAGGAAAGAAAGTGAAGTGAGAAAAAGGACGGCAAGTATGAAAATACACGTAGCCCGGCTTTGATGGAATTCTCTTTAAAAAAAGAAGGAATTGCAGCTGTGTGTGCGTGCATAGTGCATGTAGTTAAGCAGCAGCAGATGGTGTACAATACAGTCTATAAAAGTTTGACTCACCTGTCATTTATCATTGGTTAAATAAGTCATGCGAACGTGCAAAATTTCCAAGTGCATTGTTGATTTATTATTGCATCATTAAGCATGCTGCTCTAAATCTATTGTTCCGAAAGTTTAGTTGATATATCATAACTTTGGGTTCGGCTCAATTATAATTCGGGTGAAAATTGAATTGACAGAATACGGCCACCTTGTAGTTAACATCAAACTTTGTAACGTGAAATTTGTTTTTTCTAAACATATGGTCTAATTTTTTGATTGTGTAATTCAGTATTAAAATCCCGAATTAAAATGAGCACTGCAAAGTTAGACTACCTGAGGAAAATTGAAACAGAGGTGCAGAAACGATGGGAAGAGCTAAATCTTGGTCAGGCCAACGCTCCGGAACCTACGGTGGCACAATCGCCACCCCAGGCTGAGTCAAACAATACCAATAAGAAGAAGCCTAAACGAAAGAAAAGTACGGGTCAAACGCCGGCATTAACTCCTGCCATCACCGAGAGTTTGCCTTTGTTTTGGAAGGAGAAGAAAAAGTTTTTCTGCTGTTATGTAAGTATTTTCATACATTTTTTATGTATTTTAAATATCATATTAAATGGTACCATATTATTGTATACTTTATTCGTGTTCATGTTTAAATCATTTTGTTATTTTTCAGGTTGATTGGCGTCGCTCCTTTATAACAACTGAGGTTAATCCTGTGTACGACAGTTTTATTAGATGGCAATTTAACTTGCTGCATAAAAAACAAAAGATTCAGTACGGCAAGCGCTACTGCATTTTCAGTCCCAAGGATAACCAACCATGCATGGACCATGATCGATCAACGGGTGAGGGTGTTGGTCCCCAGGAATATACTCTTGTTAAACTAAAATTGGAAAAACCTTATCCACCAACTTTGGCAAAGTTAAAGCCGAAAGAAGATGTGTTTCTTGTTCCAGCTACGCTTCGGCCTGAAACAATGTACGTTTCCCCTGAGTTTTTGTATATTTGGGTGTATTTTGTTCACTATTTAATCCAATCTTGTAACACATAAATTAACTTGCGATGCCAATTACAGGTATGGACAAACTAATTGCTGGATTCATCCTGATATTGATTACATCGCTGTTAAAACTAAGCAGCATGGAATATTCATCTGCAGCAAAAGAAGTGCCAGGAATATGGCTTATCAAGACATTCTGGGATCGGAAAAAGTTGAACCTTTGGCAACAATTAGTGGGTCTGAGTTTATGGGTTGTGCAGTTACATCAACTCTCAGTCATTATCCCAAGTTTTATGTCTTGCCATTGCTGTCTATAAAAGAAGATAAGGGAACCGGAGTTGTCACTTCTGTACCAGCTGAAGCACCAGATGATTATGTTGCATGGAAAGATATGATAACTAACAGCGGAATGAGAGACCGATTCAACATCGCGCTGGATAAAATTGAAAAGTTTCCGCCTGTTGCTATGTGTATGAATGATGACCTTGGTGACTTTCCTGCAGTGAAAGTGTGTGATGAAATGGGAATCACTAGTCCAAATGATAAGGAACGATTGAGAACAGCAAAAGAAAAGGTTTACTTGAAAAGTTTCTATGAGGCTCGAATGTCTGTTGGTGAGCATAAGGGTTCCAAAGTTCAAGATGTGAAAAAAGCTATTCAGACAAAGATTATCAATGAAAACAATGGCGTAAAGTACATGGAACCTGAGAAGGAAATCATTTCCAGGTACGTATGACGACAAATGGGTAAAAAAGTCATATAAGTTTTTCTCGTACTCGCATGGTAGATCTGTAAAATTATATATTATTTGTCACAGGAGTGCAGATGAATGTGTGGTAGCATTGTGTGACCAATGGTTTCTCACGTATGGAGATGTAACTTGGAAAGCAACCGTGCTTGAAGCTTTGGGATCAATGAACCTGTACCATGACGAAGTTAGAAGAAACTTTGAAGCAACTTTGGACTGGTTACAAGAACATGCTTGCTCTCGAACGTACGGTTTGGGTACAAAATTACCCTGGGATCCTAAGTGGCTTATAGAATCACTATCAGATTCAACCATATACATGGCATATTACACCATCAAACATATTTTGGAAGGACTGGATTACATTCCAGGAAAACTTGCAGTGGAGTGAGTGTACTGTTTTTCTGCAACTCAACTCGGTTTATGAGAAGTAAAGGTTAAATGTTTTGGCTTTTAAAATTTAATTAGACCAAAATTGTTGACTGATGACGTGTGGAGCTACATTTTCTTCTTGGATGCCCCAGTGCCAGAAAAATGTGGCATTGACATGGCTGTACTAAATAAATGTCGAAGAGAATTTCAATTCTGGTATCCAGTGGATTTAAGAGTATCCGGAAAGGACTTGGTTCAAAACCATTTAACGTACTACCTTTATAATCATGTGGCTATATGGAACAAGCAACCTGAACTTTGGCCACAAGGAATAAGAGCAAACGGGCATTTATTATTGAATTCTGAGAAGGTAAGTCATTCTTATGGAAAGAAAATTAAGGGATTAAAAAAAAATCTATACCAGGATAACTTTAGACTTTTAGTATAACACTTGTAATTTTTTTTAGATGTCCAAATCAACTGGAAACTTCATGACTTTGAAAGAATCCATTGAGAGATTTGGGGCGGATGCCATGAGATTTGCACTTGCAGATTCCGGTGATTCTATTGAAGATGCAAACTTTGTTGTTACTGTTGCAGATTCTACAATTTTGAGGCTTTACACGTTTTTGGAATGGGCAAAAAAATTGATTGAAACAAAGGATTCGTATAGAACCGACACAGCAGCAGAGTTCAAATTCCAGGATTTTTATTTTAAAAAGTATGATAACGTTCTCTTGTGTTGTGTTTTTCTTCACTGACGAATACAAATTTTTAACAATGCTACATGTTTATTTTCAGTCAAATGATACAACTCACGAATGAGACCGAAAACAATTTTGAGCAAATTCTATTTAAAGAGGCTATGAAAAGTGGATTCTTTGAAATGCTTATTGCACGTGATCAGTATCGTGAAATTTGTGGAGGAGAATCCAAGATGAATTATGGTTTACTTCTGGAATATGTAAAGTTGCAAGCGATTATGATATCTCCAGTGTGCCCTCATATGGCGGATCATGTTTGGACAAATATTCTTGGTTTGGTAAGTGGGAAAAATATACTCTTTTTAATATACAAATTTTGCCAAACTTGTTTCCAAGGATAATTTCATTTTGAAATTAGAATGGAGGAATCGCAGCAATGAGGTGGCCTGCTCAACAGAAACCGGACGCAACTATGCTCAAATCTGCAGATTACTTCTTTGATACTGTTAAAATGTTCAGGTCCAGATTGACACAGTTTCTTACCTCATCAACAAAGAAAAGCTCTGGAAAACAAGCAGCTATCGAACAACCAACTACTGCGATCATTTGGGTAGCAAAGAGTTATCCGGAATGGCAAGCTATAATTCTCAGTCACTTGGCCAGTGAATACAAGAATGGCGTTCCAGAAAACAACAAGCTCGCAGCTCACTTTGCAAAAATCCCACAATTGAAGAAATACCAAAAGAAAGTAATGCCTTTTGTTCAAAAGTTAAAGGCCGGTGTAGAAACACTTGGCGTAGAGAAAGGTTTGCAACAGACAATGGAGTTTGATGAAATTGCTTGTTTAAAGTGTAATGCTAGTTACATCAGTAATACATTGGAGGTAGGTTTGAAGTGAAATAAAGAGAAAATATACGCTCTATTTGGGATTAGTCTCGTAAAGCTACATACATACTTCGTATGGTATTACAATATTTCACTTTGTAATTTTCCCTCAGATTGAACAAGTGTCTATTCTATCAACTGACACAACCAATGATGATAAAATTAAGCAGGAATGTTGTCCCGGATTACCTTACATAACTTTTGGATATTTGCCGAAGAAGTTGCTGAAAATTGCTAATCCTCAACCAATGTCTGGTCTCACTTCGGTCGATGCATTTGCCTTAAACAATGAACTCATTGGTCAATTAAAGCAACGGCTGATAAACGAGCGACACTTGCAAGGTAACTCTTTGTGGGAAAAACTAATATAAAATATTTAATAATAAGGGCTTGTTATTCTAAAAATGAACTTTAAACATTTTTGAAATCTCTTTTCCAGGGAGGAAAGTTCAACTTTACCGTTACGTTGATCCTGTACTTGGTCCCAGAAAAATTCCAGTCCCCAACATTTTGAGTACCAATCGCTTGATCGCAGTAAATGATGATGATTTGATTTCCTTTGAAGATACTTCGCCGGTGGTAAACTTGGTTTCCAACGTAAATGGCAAAGAAAATGTAATTAACATTGGAAACGAGCTGTTGTATATCGTAGATGTACAATGATGATTGGTTATGTATTTAAGTTTTTGTGGAAATAAAGATTTAAATATCTTACGTAGGTAATTAATAGTTAGTGATTTTTTAAATAGTTAAATGCCCACATCTACTATACCTATGTTACATAGGCTATGTATTCAATTGCTTTTTATGCCGCATAAAGACCGTCCATTATATTAAATATCTGTTGTGATTTTTCTTCTGGAAACTCTCTGAATTTCCCATGATGGTAAGCTTTCAAATGTTAAACTATATTTAGATTAAAAGCTTAATTTGAAAGTACATTAACAGGGTGATAACAACTACTGTGTTGTTAAGAATTAAAACAGTTGCGCTTATTACAATGGTGGTCATATTGGATGCATATAAATTATAACTAAAAAGTGCGAAATGTACATGCACATTTAACCTAGTTCAAAAACGTACATATTACATCAAAGTCATTAGTTACGTTTTTCAAATAGGTGCATATGCCCAAGTATGCTAAGTTACACAAAATGTTTTCACAAACAGCGCATATGGAAAAATATTTACCCTTATTGACATCCTTATTACATCAAAGTCATCAGTTACGTTTTTCAAATAGGTGCATATGCCCAAGTATGCTAAGTTACACAAAATGTTTTCACAAACAGCGCATATGGAAAAATATTTACCCTTATTGACATCCTGTTATATACAATGGGGTTAACCTTAACCTTTGAAAAAATAAAACTCGTGCTGATGAAATAAATCATAAATTGGCCTGTTACTGAGGGACGATGGTGTTAGCTTTGCGTTTCTTTTTCAGACCAGTCAAAAGAATTCTAGATTATAAATTTTCAGAGTGACTTTCGCGTAGCTGTGCTGTCATGTTGCATGTAGTCCATTATTCATAGGATAAAATGCAAAATTGCACAAAATCCGTTGTAAATTCTTGTAAAAACCTGCTTCTACCATGTCCTCAAAATTACAAAATTATTTTAACTGATCAATGAAGTGAATTGAGTTTTTGGTGCTTTAAAATACCTTTCCATAATCTTTCCCAATAATACATTTGCGTGTGACGTTGCTCATCCATTTTATAAGTCAAAGAAATCAAGAAACACTCTTAATAATGTAATTAATGATAATTGTAATATAATAATAATATGCAAGTTTACAGCAACGTCTTTGGCTATTTTGATGACCGCTAATTGTCAATTGTTCGTATTTCCGGTATTGTGATTACTGATTATTAGGTTAAAAGTTAAAATATGCCATGACAGGAGAGACGCACTAGAACAAGACATTTTATGCCTGATAGATGAACTGATTGATACATACAAGAGTTCATTAGAAATTTGAATCATGCTAAAATGTACAATAACATTAATGCCCATCATATATATGAAGCAGCGCGAACACAGGTTTGAACTTTATGACATATGATGTTTTTGCGAACTCACTCAAAACAAAATTTAAGGTGAAGTTGCGCAAGCAATACATAAATATATTTTCATTTTGTGTTAATTAGCAGCACGGTACATTAGTTTTGGAATATTTACAAAATTATTTAGTTTATATCAAACAATCAAATCAAAAAGTGTAAGTATAATTGTATAATTTATGTAAAATGGTTTTTGTTCAGACAATTTTGTTTTGTTTTATTGACGGTCGTAAACTTACAACCCTTTAAGTTATCAACTGTTCAATCAGTCATATCATATTATGGCCAGAGGTCAAATTGGTTGTTTAACGCCTAGTTTTCTCTTTAATCAGCAACTGTACATTTTTGCACTACGCTTATTGCAACTGGTACTGATTGCACTTGTGGGGTTTTGTTTTGGGTGTTGTCACTTGTCACAACATTTTGAATTTTGTTATATAACATTGACTGATAAGAACTTAACGATTGACCATTGTTTGGTTTGTCCTTAGGTGAAACAATGCATAGTCACGGTCATGGTTGCAGTGGATGTTGTAGCGATGGGGACCATAATAAAGACGATTCCCCGGAAATGGGAATCGAATACAGTCTGTACACAAAGATAGATAAGGAAAACTTAACATGCTTAAATGAAGCAGTTGATGGATCAGCTAAAGGCATCTTTAAACCCTGGGAGGATCGGCTAAATTTTGAAACTGTAAGTGTAATCATTTATGATCAGATTAGGGAAAATATAAGTAATTATTAATTTATGCTTGTTGTTTATTGATGTTCCATCATAACACATAATTATGTTGTTTCTCTGTAGTGCGTGGAAAGTGACGTGGACGAAGAGCTTCTATTTAATATACCGTAAGAATATTATTTTCGAACTTCAGTATTAACGTGCGTATGCGTGTGCAATATATACTCTTGGAATGAGTAACAACATAAGGGATTTATGCTAACAATGTTGAGAATTATATTTTCAGGTTTACTGGAAATGTGAAGCTTAAAGGGATTATTGTTACGGCTCCCGATGATGAAAGTCACCCTGCTAGAGTTAGATTGTAAGTGATATTGAATATCGGTTTGAAACATTTTACTTTCTTATGTCTGCTAGTTAGCATTTTATTTTGTTTGCTGATTTTATACTGCTACTTTTTGAAGATACAAAAATCGTCCACACATGACGTTCGACGATTGTCGTGGAGAAGCGGAGCAAGAATTTGAATTACATAGAGATCCGACTGGCTGTTTGGAATACCCAACCAAGTACGATTATAAAACATAATTTTTGTTTTCTGCCCGTATGTGCATGAAATGACATCATACAACTTCTTTCCTTTTTTTCGTTCCAGGGTAGTAAGTTTCTCTTCTGTTAGCCACTTAACTATCCACATTCCCACTAATTTCGGGAACGACCAGACTCGATTGTGTTACATTGGGCTAAGAGGCGAGTGGACAGCTCCACAGCGATCGGAAATACTCATCGCTAATTATGAATTACGACCCAATCTAGCGGATCATCCAAACAGAATATGGGAAAAAGCTGGGCATGAAATTCAATAAAATGGAGAAGACTCAAGATTATAATTCTATTGTAAAATTGGTTCACATTTTATTAATCGGCAATTCTCGCTGGATGTAAATATTTTTTTTAAATTTGTTATTCACTGCGTACGTTCTTTATATGCATATGGTCTGGCATGTATTATTTGATTTGATTTTGTGTAATTTGAATTCTAAGGTGAATTATTGTCCACGTTGACAGTAATCCAAATGGCTGGTACTTTACTAATATGTGAAATAAAAAGTATATAGTTCTATAAACACTTTTACCCGATACTTGAAGATAACATGACATTTTTATTTTTCTGCATATTTTGTCGATAATATATTATTGCATTTTTAATGTGGTAGTGGATGCACGCTACAAAGAATATTAGTACAACAGTTAAAAATATTTGTCACTCATTGAACATTATGACATCATCTAGCTCCGCCTGCACCAAAATTTTTCTCGTAGATAAGTATCAAAGTACCCCAAATGTCGTGAATATTAGTACAACAGTTAAAAATATTTGTCACTCATTGAACATTATGACATCATCTAGCTCCGCCTGCACCAAAATTTTTCTCGTAGATAAGTATCAAAATACCCCAAATGTCGAGTACCATAATAACCATAACCATAACCTTTCTTTAATTCCCCTAGTCTCCACGTATCTATATAAACCCCACCCAAACAGGATTTTAATTTTGCGCAATCCTTCACTGACCTCCACCCAAAATTGAAGAGATTATCACACGTTTGTGTTTGGTAAAAACATCGTGATCGGGAGTATATGAAAATAGAACTCTTTAAATCATTTTCATGAAATATTAGTTTAACAAATTGTTAGTCCTGACTTTTTACTTAATACTTTGAAAAAAATCAGCTCCCATTTTTTGTGAATCTCCACCCTACTTTTGTGTTTGGTAAAAACATCGTGATCGGGAGTATATGAAAATAGAACTCTTTAAATCATTTTCATGAAATATTAGTTTAACAAATTGTAAGTAGTCCTGACTTTTTACTTAATACTTTGAAAAAAATCAGCTCCCATTTTTTGTGAATCTCCACCCTGAGGGCCCCAAAATAAGTAAAGCCCCATGCATGGGGGAATAAAAGAGAGAGTATTTCATTTAATTTTGTGTATCAGGTTTTGCACGCACTTTAGATTTTAAAACTTATTACATAATTATGTATTCGTAATAAGCAGACTACGAACATTACGATTATGAGTTACGATTAAGAATAAAAAAAGAAATTAATTTGGTTAAAATTGCATTCACTTCAAATATTCGCCAGCATCATGTTAAATGGAATCGATTGATCAACGAGTAATATTGATTTTTGTAGAGAGAATAAATAGGAATTATGAATTTATATTTTTGAAATTCTTTATACATTTAAGTAGGTATAGATTACAGTCAATTGACATCGTGTTGCAATCAGTGTCACATAGATACATTCTTCAATCCATTATACAGGGTGGACTGTATTCTTATTACCATTGTATTTTTGTCTAATGATTCTGAGAAAATTATTTATTCAATTCGATTATTTATGCATCAAATTTAATTCCGACTAACGAGCTTTCATAGATTATAGTACATATTTAGTATAAAGTAGTTTTTTTAATTCTTGGACAAAATATTGGGCTTTTATTGAATTAATCAATCAAGTTTTTATTTCATGAATGGCGAATTTGAATTAAATTAATTACAGGACATTTTCTTTTTATGATTATTCCAAGGACAATGCAGACTGAGTTTGCTTTTCAAAGTTATTTATTGCTTTGGAAACATTGATTTATATTTTGCAATTTGTCCTTTAACATCCTTGCAATTTTCGCTGGAGTTTCCGCCGCTCTGAAATGAACAAATGAAAATATCACATAATAAATATATAGAATTTTTATTACATAGCACCTATTTACGTATTCGTATTACTATTTATGAATGCTCTTGAACTATGCAAACTAAAGATTTTTCGCGCTCCTCAATGCCATGAAATTCAGGTGAACTGCATGGTTTATGGAAATTGAAACTTTTCTCTTTATAAACATCGGCAAAATAACTCGCTACGACGTTAATTTTAATAATAACAATAATATTCCATTTTCCTGGTTCATTTTTCAAAGGTGAGCAAAAACAATGATCTTCTTGACAACAAACATGAACAATAGTGTATCACTAAATAATGGAAAATTTCTTTGCAGAAAGCAAGTGAAAGTACCTATATGCTAATTAGTACTAGCGGATGCCAATTGGAGCCTCCGTAAAAGCCAGACAACGTTGGCTCTGTATTTTATGTCCTATTATATTATTTATTATACATGTAATTTTGTAGTTTTTTACTTACCAAACCACAATTAAGAAGAATCTCAGCCCATTGCTC
>JAHZNC010000602.1:0-15109 GCA_027744095.1 Zhuqinia jingwanae | reverse complement strand
AGTGAGTAGGGAGCTTTTTAAAGGAAAGAAATTCCTTGCAACTTTTTGTAGTAAAACGAGAGGAACAAAATGAGCATGTAACTATGTTGAGAGAGAGAGAGAGCTGTTGCAAGAGATCATTAATAACTATCATAGGTATCTTCCTCTGAGCAGAGAGATATAAATTCTTAATCTGTCCTCTCAGCTACATGTAGCCGAACTGGAACATCATCCTTCTGAAAATATGTTCCACTTTAAACTTAGTTTCACTTAAAAAACAGTTGTCTTTTGGGAAAATGTCTTTCAAAAAATGGGAAACTTGCCTGTCATTAATCCCGTCCCAATCCAACATGTTGCCGTCTTCACACAGAAGTGAAAACAATGTACATATGTCTGAATACATATTATATGAAGGTATATGTGGTATATGGGAAAATGTAGATGATTTTTATGTCATTTGACAAGACTTCATGAATACGACTGAAGTTTTAAATGTGACATGTGTAATGACGGTGGATTAAACCGGAAGTATTTTAAATATCTACTAATGTAAGAAAATGCTAGACATTTTAAACAAATTTAATTTAAAAAAAGTACAACTACAATAAAATGACATCATTCAACTTTATAGGGCTTTTAAATCGGAAATATTTAAGGTGATGATAGTCCACCACTGGTGGACAGCCTTTTCTTGTACGTGTATATATATACTTTTGTTCGCATATTTTTCATGTCGTATGTTTTCAGAAATAAACAAAAAAGTTTAAATTATAAAAAAAAATATGTACGAATAGGTACATGCAAATAAATGTATTGAAAGGTGAGAAAGAAATGAAAATCATGTAAAAATACACCAAACAACTTTAAACGCAGTATTTTCATCTCAGAAACATATTGGAAATCAGTTTATAATTTCCAAACCTAGTAATCACAACGCCGTAAATGTTTTTATTTAATATTAGGTGTCATCGTTTAATCGCAGATTTGAGTATGGAGGTTTTGTATTTATGAATAAATAAAACATAATCTGCTACCGATGTATTTCCCGTACTTCAAGTTTTTATTCCGATATTTCATTCATGTATGCGTATATCTTTGGCACTAAGTTTAAGAAAATTAAGAAACATCAAATTCCCTTGTGGGATGAGAAGAAGCTCTGTGTTTAATGAACGCGATACACAGTGACAGTTACAGTTAACGAAGATGGTCGTCGTCGTCGTCGTCACATCACACGCATCATATCATACATGTAGCTACCTATCTTGTATGTTAATTGTAATTGTACTAGGCATATATCTGTTTATCCATATCTTGTATATGGCTAGTAGCTTGTATAAAGGAAGTACCCAATAGCGCATAGTGTGTTTACAGTTGTTTTACACTACAAGCTAGTTTGTCGGATTATTATTGAGACGGTGTAAAATCAACGATGCTTAACGCTCATTAAGTGCTGTCATAAATGCGCTAATTTACCCTCCCACCAGACACACTAAAAACTACCGTATATCTCTTTACCTGGATGTATGTAACACCAGCAGAAGAAGGAGAAGAAGGAAAGAATCAGTCCCTTGTCTTGTTAGCCTTCTTGTTGGCTCTCGAAGATTCTTCCTCTTTTCATTTTATGAATATTATAGAAGCAACAGCAATATCGTCTTTGTCCGTTTCGCTATCCGCCGCCGTCGCTCTTCTCTCTCTTTCTCACACACACACACTCACTCCGAGTTGTTCCTTCCTTTTTGCTCATCTCTTCTCTGAATTTGCAGTCCATTAACTTTTACAACACTTGAGCATTCAACCATATGTTTATTTTCTTCCAACCAAGATGATGATGAGGATGATGATGATGTCGTGGTGGTAATTCTGCAGAGTTGCTGTGCATTTGGCTTTATGAGCTACATAAGCAAATTGGGAAAATTAGTGTCAACCCACAAAAAATGATGGAAGTTAAGAAAGAACATCAGCGACGCAAAAAAATCAAATGGGGGTTGGAATTTTCTTAACAAAAATCAAATGTTATATTAGATGCATGTCTATTTTTTAATGGATTAGTTATTATTATTGTTAGGTTAGTCAACAAAAAGCATTAAGAACTTGGTCGCTCGCCTCATGTCATGTTCTACTAATCGGAAAGTTGAGTGTTGTGTCATGTATGTAACTCTAAAAAAAAATGTGCGTAACAATCCATTTCTCCCGGCCGACAACAATAATATTTTACGTGACATTTTTTTCAAAGGGAATGACTACCATTTGCAATTATTATTATTATTGTTTAATGTGTGTATGTATGTATATACCTATTTACGTACACAAATATTATCAAACAAACAATATAATCATGATTATTATTATTATGATGGTGGGAAACGTGAATATCTGTTAAGTAAACCAGATTTTAAATTAAATTTTGAACCAATTTTAACGATCCATTAAAAGCTACAGTAGTAAAAAAATAAGGTTTTTACGCTTATTGCACAGTATTTCTTGTACAGATATGCGTATGGGTAAGCACATGACATGACTAAGAAAAAAAATCATTTCTTGGCAAACTCCATCAAAGTAGCATAATACTTTTCTTATGATCAAAAAGATGGAAAAAAAGTGGCACGTTGACTGCTTGGTAACATGTCATGTAGTCATGTACCTATTTTTATATTACATGCACACATTATAATACGTTATATGTATGTTACCTTACAGAGGACAGCTTCCCCCTCTTCTTCTTCTTCTTCTTCTTGTCCCACTCACACAACAACAACAACTACACCACAGCAACAAAGGAATTTTTTAACTACTTTTTAAGGCCAGAAGTTTTATGTCGCTCGTAAAAAAGTTTAACAAGCCACCACACATCTCATCTATCCTCCTTTTGACGAAAAAAGAAAATTTACATTTTGTCATAAACAAAAGCCTAATGCTTTTACCACCACTACTGTCATAGAACCAGAAGCCCTCTGATAATGATAACATACGCGACGGATCGTGCGTTTTGCACGATTATTCATACCTACATAACATCTTAGGGGTTAAGACCAAGACCAACAGCGTGGCAGCTGGACTAAAGAGGAGAGAGAGAGAGAGAGGTGTACAAACACAAAACTGACTACCTTTTTTTTAAATCCCCATTATCATGAGAATATAACTACATAATATACATACATACATGGGGTATAACGATAAAAAACCCTTTAATTTACATTTTACTCGGGGGGTGGTGAAATCAAATGGTAATTTTCCAGGAAAACAAAGTGTGAAAAATGTTTTTTTCCACTAATGAAGTTGACAAGAAGACAACTAAAGTCCATGATTACACCATACAGTTTACTCAATATCTTTCATAGGCAATTAAAGATGAAGAAAAGACGACGAGAAGATGTGGTGATATATATTGCACAATATAAGTATTGTGAAAAAAAGGAACATGAAAGAAAACATTAATCCAAAGAATAATAATAATATATATTTATGCCGAGAAGGTATAGGCATAGCATAAGGATGAGTGACAAGAAGATGAAGCAAGCAGAAGCAGAGATGACTAAAGAAAAGTTGTATACATTAAAGAACAAGTGGTGCGTGTGTGTTGAAGAAGTGAAGACAAGAAGGTTAAAAACAAGTAGCTAGTTGAGACGTGTAACGAACGCCACCTTTACCCTGAACTTGCCACCATTTATTTAAGAATGAAAAGTAGAAATATTAAACAAAGAAGAAGCAAAAAGCATGAAAAGAAGTTTTTTTACAGGCAGTTTTTTAAGGCTTGTTGCATCAATATTATTTGATATCACACTTTTGAAATATCTCACGTAAAAGTTGCTATTATATTAAGTTGTTTTGATAGTGAAGCAGTACATATCTTTTTTTTTAAAGATGATTACAATATGCATTTTTGATATTGATAGAGTACTAAAAGGTTAATGGGTAAAAAATTGATTAAAATTTTTGAAACCGGTATCTCCCATCATGAATCGAAACACCTTGCAGTCACGACGATGACAATTTTATTATCCACCTGTCATGTCCTCATCATCACTTATCCTTATCACATCACAACTAATGAAATAGAGAAAATAAAATAATGATTAAGCGAAAAATAATATTGTATGATGAGGTCACGTCTCCGGTAGGAATGTCAATCAATTTCCTGTTTCCATTTATTTTTGTTTATGTTGATGATCATTTGATTTTTGTATGATGATGATTTTATGTTAGCTGTTTGTAAATTCTTGAAATTCTTTAAAAAATCAAAGTAATTAGAAAATGAGTCATTATGAGGCTAATTACTGAAAAGTTATTGCATTATCTTCATGGGTGCATGGGTAGTTTCAATATTAGGAAAAAGAATTGATAGAGTTATGTGCTACTATAAAATCTTATGTGACTAAAGTTACTCACTTATTCGTATATAGATGTGATTTTTATAAGGTGATTTAGTAATCTGGACAATGAGCAATAAAAAGAAAGGATCCTTTTTCGTTCTATTGGTTTTAAAGTTCATCTGATGGCCCAGATTTTTTCACGTGTCTGTACGAGATACCGTCTAGTAATGGATTTTCTCTATTGATGTGTACTACATAATATATTACAACAAAATTATTTAGAGGGTCGTCTGAAATTTGTATATGCTAAATATATTTTTAGCTTGCAATTTAGACAGGTGACAGGTTTCAAGGGAAACTACCTTTTCGCGAAGATAATCAAACCGTAAGGTAAGACTGCATCAGAAATGGATTGAAAATTTTATTCTCACACACTTTGTTTCTTAAAAGTTAATGAAAGCGCTCATCTCCATTATAAAACGCGAACAAAGAGTTGAGCGTAGGAAATATCTTTTAAATATGAACATTGTCACGTTACATGTACACGTTTTGAAGTACAAAATTGGCAAAAATATAGCTCAATCGATATACCATTTTATGTATAAGCATGAACCCACATCAGTCAAAAGTTACGAATAATAACAAAGTGTCAGAAACGCAGTGTGATATCATGCAACCTGCCTTTCCTTGCTCTCTTTTTTGCAGGGTAATCCTTCAATAAAAAACTTGGTCTTTTATGCACCATTGTTTCATGGATAGAGTTTTAAAATAGGTAATAATAATACAGGTGCACTCAATTTCTGTTCTCTCTGGAAAATACATACATATTATGTATACGTATGCATGCATCATTATAAGAGCGAATGATGATGCTGACAGCAGCAGCAGCAGTGACGTAGCAAAAATCTTTGTGTTATAAATAGCAAAGCGGTCAAGCCTATTTTACAACAAGCAGCATGAAAATTAATATGGTAAAATTAGGATTTGTTCAGAGAGCTCATCTTGATGAGCAGCACACGCATCTTGTGTCCATCAACCTTCCTTCCTATTATTCACTTTCCTTTTCTTTTAGCATACATACCTACTTTTATTCTCGAGAACAATTGAAAGCATGAAAATTACTATCTGCGCGTTTGATCTGATTTATCTGATCGCGATGCATTATTGTACTATTTTTTATCAGTTAAAAATAATATGAATTTCATTCCAGACACTTTTTTTCATCCTCATACTTTTTTATTGTATCCTTTTTTACCTTGATAAAAATTCATCAGATCATTTCATGATTTCTCGCCTGTCAAAATGAATTTTTGTGAAATGAAGCAAAAGAAAACAATGAGAGAGCGTGCCAGTAGGTTGAAAGATTTTTCTTTAAAAAAAATTCCTTTACTCTCTCTCTTCTTCAATCAAATTTACATCTCTTCCGATACGAAATTAAAATTGAATTCTACTGTTGAAAAGCGTGACGCAACGAAACCTTCTATTCATTCTATCGGCATTTCACAACGATTATATATATAACTGTTATCTAAGTGTATAATAATTCCACTTTTGACTATTATTGCATGACATAATCCTATTTTTGCTACTTGACTGAATATGTTTTGTGTTTTATTTATTTTTATTCAACATCAAACCCACGATGATAATTATTATTTCTCTTGTAAATGATTGAGGAAGCTATTAATAAATTCTTTTGAGTATATGCAACTGCTAGAGCATTGTGGTGGTGGTGGCGGTGTCAACTTTGGAAATTGCAAGCGCTCCTGTAAATTTGTTCTTGGCTCGTCCTCATGCAAATATTCTGCGTTGCTGGTAATCTCTTCCTGAATCAACATTAATTGCCATCATTATTTACGCATGAAGTGTACTTATTAGCCTCAAATATTTATTATCCTTGTGGCTCAACTTGATGTTTGTGAAATTGTAGCAGTATATAAAAGCTCGTGTGGTGGTAGTGGTGGTATGATAGTGCGTTTCTGTTCTACTAATTATTGTACTTTGGCTAAAGCTGTGGCTACTGTTGGTTGCACACACACGGAAATTCGAAACAAAAGCCAAAATCCTCAATTCAAAACTCATCCTATTTCCCTTCTTTTGCTGGGAAGCAAAAAAATATATAAAGAAAGAGAGGGAGAGAGAAACAGTTTGATAATAACAAGAAGTTGAGAAAATGTAACCCAAATGTATTTTGTATGTATGAGCAAAAAAAAGTACAGGAAACATGGGATTATACCTAAAAGTATAATATCATTTTCAAGCTATCAGTATTATTGCCATGAACCATGATGGTCATGGTGATGACGCAATACATTAAGGCAGTAAAGCTAGATCACCTGTATTTTTTTTATACTCTTTTCCTCTGGTCACGACCGAAAAAAAGTCTTTTGACTCTCTCTCTCCAGGAAATGGTGTGATATTGCAAAGCAGCGGATAGATAACTGGAGACTTTTTTTTAAATCTTGTAGTTTTAGCGTTAGCAGTAGCAGCAAAAGTAAACGTTATACAGTTATACCATTACTGCTGCATTTTTTCAGCATTGCAGTAGTAGTAGTATGAGTGTTTCTTTTTTTTGTGCAATATACATTCAAATAACATGTAAAGATGCAAAAGTAATTTTCATTCCTCCCATTTCAATTTTTAGCACATTGCAATAAAGTGTGTGTGTGAGTGTGTGTGCTGTGCATTCTCAACTCAACTGTTAGCATTATTTTCATTTTACTATCATCATCGTCATCCTCATGATCATGAGAGGATAAAACGACCAAGCAAATCAGCAATGAAATTTAAGGTGTAAAATGGCCCATGAATAAAAAGAACGAAAAAAAGAGGGTGAACCCATTTAAAGTGTGAATTGGGCATACCACCTCGGAAGTGATTTCCAGCCCTGCACTCCCGAATTCCGATGGACCCAATAAACTAAAGTATAAAAGTAGCCGCTCCTTCAACATTAATACATCAATATTATTTTTTAAGGAGCACTATTTCAAGTTGAAGTACTATAGAGTTGCACGCATTTAAAATTTCATTTATTTTTAAAGCTTAACTCCATTGGATATTCGACAATTATTTGATCTGTATTTCTAGAAGAACGTCATTTATAAATACATCAAGTGGCGTTGTGATAAATCATAAAACAAAGACAAAGAGGCAAACTGATTTAACACTTGAAGTAATCCAGAAAAAAAATTGTTTTATCCTCCTAAAATAAATGCATCTATTTTCTTTTGGCTAATGGTGAGAAAAGTGAAACTTTGTGCAACAAAATCACACTCTCCGAGTTTTTTCCCCACATATATATTCTAACTCTCTTTTATACATACCTAAGCAAGCCACAAAGAGAGAGAGAGAGAGAAAACTAGTGTAGCAGCAGACAACAAAAGCGAGAAAATGATTGCATCAATAAACTTTGGCAATAATACCCACACACACACACACACACACATACAGCTTCTTTTGTTAAGTGTGTGTGCTTTACAACCAAATAATAGTATGAACTACAGCACAAGAATTGGATTATACAATTTTTTTTTCTTCTCGCGAAAAAGCAACAGCAGAGCAGAGAGGAATATAAAAAGGGAAGCATAAAGCAGCAGAAAGTAACACCAACACCATTCTGGCGTGTAATGTGAGTTGATGTACCTTAAATGAGCCGCATCGTAGTAGTAATATACTCTCTCTCTCTCTCTCTCTCACTTTCCCCATTCTCAAACAAAACTAGTTCACCAAAGTAAGTATACACTCTCACACACACAAAAGACACATAGGTAATGTATACACATGTACATTACTACAACACTCACATTCCCATTTCTTTTGTCATCCTCCTGCAAAAAAAAATGTACATAATATCCAAAGGCAATAATAAGAAGAAACATGCATAAGTTTGTAGTGGGGAATAGTAGTAGGTGGCAGGCAGGCAGGCAGGGCATTTATTTATTATTCAAATCGTGAACACTTTATACTGCGCCAAAAAAATTGGGAGGAAAATGTGTGTGTGTGTGTGTGCTTTTTGAAATGTTCCAGGAGCAGTAGCACCCATTTTCCAAAAGTGTACTCCTTCTTCTACTTCTTATTTCGCAAGTTATCCTGTCTGAGAGTGTGTGTAGGTATATATTTGTAAAAAGGACAAGCTTAATATTTATTGCCAGTGTATCAAAAAAAAGAGAGAAGAAGAAGAAGTAGTAGTAGTGCTTAATATTGAATTTTCTCAACTTTCCTCTTCTTCTTCATATTCAAGTAATCTAATGCTCTATGCTCCAAATGTATTCAACTCACTTTTACTCTTACTTTCAACTACTTCATCTTACCACCACCACCATCAACCAACCAACCTAACTTTTTGTAGACTTTTTTCTTCTTCTTCTCTGTATTTCTCGCAGATGTATATTATGGCTTTTGTAGTACCTACATTGGTACTGCTACTTGTTTCAACGTGCACCCTACTATTCTACTTCTTACGATTATCCCTTAAAAGTGCGCGCCATGAATTTTCTCCAAAAAAATATGAATGTAGGTATATATATTATTATACCATTACAAAAATCCCGTGTCCCTTTTCTCTTTTATTGCAAAATAAAAGGGAGATGAAGAGAGAGAGAGAGAGAGAGAGAGTGAATGGATTTTTATACTCTTTACTTTACTTTCACTAGCATTGCTATTTCCTCGTAATCATCATATCATCATGATATGCTGCGCACATTATCAAAAAAAAACTATTGCTACTGCTCGTCGGCTGCTAACAATACGCTATACACTAACCTAGTTACTTTTTTATGAACAATGCTTTTAAAAAATGTCTATATTGTTATGTATATACTTTTTTTTATCCCAGACAACTCCCATTAATATCATTTATTTATGTTTCATTGCCTGAAAAAGCTAAAGCTGAAAAAAATTACTTTGTACTTTATAGACATTTTTTTATACGAAGAATAATATGATGCATAATCTTAATATAAAGTGATCAATATAGTTTCATAGCGAAAAATATTATTATTTTAAAAAGCATAGGGTTTTTTTTGTTTTATTTATCCGCCAAAGTAAAGAATAATCCAGTCAAGCTAAAGCTGAAAAAAATTACTTTGTACTTTATAGACATTTTTTTATACGAAGAATAATATGATGCATAATCTTAATATAAAGTGATCAATATAGTTTCATAGCGAAAAATAATATTATTTTAAAAAGCACAGGGTTTTTTTTGTTTTATTTATCTGCCAAAGTAAAGAATAATCCAGGTAAAGGAAATGTATCCACACTGTAGGTTGTATAGAATTTCTTTACCTCTAAACGATTCTTTCGTTTGTGTCACTACAACGCAATATGTTTCTATTTTTGACATGTTCTTGTTAGTTCCATGCAATAAACACCAGTTTTTTTTACTACTTGAGACTTTTGGGACATTTTTTTATGGGGAAAGCACTCTTTTATTTCAAAGGATTCCTTTTTTAAAATAGATTTTCACTACGTCGCGTACGATTACTCCAGAAGAGCTCTGCAGAGGTGACATGTGAATTGCAGCCATAACATGGCTTCTTATAATTTTTTTTGACACCATATCATACTCCCATTTTTCATATTTTTTCCACACTTTTTATGCCTACCTGACGATATATTATATTTGTTTCTTTTTTTTACTCCCCCTTTTTGACACTTTTTTTTCTTTTCTTTCATTATTCCCACGTGCCAACAAAAATAAAGTTGATAGCTACTCAGCAGTAAAAAAAAAACAAGTTGATTCAGAGTCAGCAGATGTTATATAATATATATTATTATGTAGCTCAACATAAAAAAATAAAATAAATATAAACAAAAAAAAGCTGCCAAATTGTTTGCTAAATCAACCCTTTTCAATAAATAATAAAAAGGCTCATTGGTATTCCATTAAAATACTTGCCATCTCTCAACAAATCTATCCAGCGGAATGGCGGCACGATCCGCTGAGCATAAGAAGACGAGAGAGAGAAAAAATATGAAAAAAAGTTACTTGTAGGCTTTTTTCTTCTTTCTAACAACCAGACCAGCATTTTTATGATGGGCATATCATATATGAGGAGAGGAGTAATATTAGCAGTAAGAGGAGTAGTTGCAGTGTAGTAGCATCATCATTTGTAAAGTGGCCTGGTTGTATGAGCCGATGGAGCTGAATGATGATCAAGCGAATGAACCTACTTATCATAGTCATTATGGATGAATGATCCTTCCTTGTTTCTTCGCGTACGTATGTCTGTCATATATTCAAGTCAAAAGGCACTTCCTGAATTTCTTGTTGATGATGATGAGTATGGCGATCATGCCCATCCACACACAAGCACACAAACTAGGAGCATCATCAGTGTTGTATGTGTACGTATACTACTAAAACAGTAATATCCACAAATATAACAGATTCGTTCAGAGAATATTAAAAGTATGACAAGGAAGTATAATAATGGCTTGCCACAAAGTTTTTCAGTCAACTTCTCTTTTTTTCTCTCTTTCTCTCTCTTTTTCTGGCGATGATGGAAAATTTCAAACACAAACACTGCTGCTGCTGCTGCTGCTGCTGCTGGACTATAATAAAATAATATGCATGTATTGTACATATATCCTCGTTTCTCAGAAAATTGAAGAAAACCAGTGGATTGGCACTTTTATGGCGTGAATGAACACATACACACATACACACAACCACACAGCGAGAATAGAAACTAGTCTGCCAAAAAAATATGATTTGCTTCACATGAAGAAGAAAAAAACAAAACGCTGATTTGCAAAAAAAGTACACTTTTGAGTTACTCTCTGTATGTGTCTCAGAGAGAGAGTGTGTGTGTATGTGCTCTCCTCTTTCTCTCTCCCTTTGTGTAAACATGCTAAACTTGCTTTTCTCTTTTGATTCACATTCACGGAGAAGTGATTATAATGATGGGGATGATGATCATGATGATGACGGTGGTGGTGGTCTGGTAAAAGTTCAAAAGAAAAACGGAAAATATTATAGAACGTGAAGCCAGTTCGAGGCATGGAATAATAACAAGTCTCTATATATTAAAAAAAACTTTTTTGTTTGGAGGAGCAGTGCAGGATATATATGAGTAGGTATTGTATTGACAGAAACATCAAAAGAAAGATTTCATGGAAAAAAATTGTTTTGATGTTAAAAAAAGAGGCGAGTGGATGTGTATGATGATGATAATAATAATAAAGAGTTCGTGAGAATAAAAATAGCTGCGACATGAGTTTGGCGCTGGGTGGTTGATTTTGCAGTTTAGTTGTTGGATTAGCCTTGCTGCTACTATATTCGGATTGAATCTACGCCCGGATAACAAAAATCTCATACACACACACACACACTTACAGAATGACAAGTAGTGAAATGCGGGGACAAAAAGAGAATCCCTTTATGAGTTGATATAGGTGCATGTTATATTTATATCAGCTCAACAGTATAAAGAAAAGTAAATATAAATGATCAGTGATCAGCAGTATTTTTTTACAAAGAAAAAAAATGATTCATATGAGCGACAGGTCAAAAGTCATATTTGGAAATTTACTTTCTTTTTTTTTGGTAAAACTAATAAATGCCAACGTGATATCTTTGAATGAAGCCATAAAAAAACAGGTCAGAAATGCCATCCTCGTTGGTCGTCATGAGTTGAAGAAAAGTTTTGTATGTAAACTTTAGTGAGATGGTGAACAAATAGTATTCAATTCATCTAGCATAAATAAATGTATGTTTAAGATACCGTAATTCTCCGAATTGTCCAAATTTTATATCTATTCTATCTCTGCTCATTTATTTCAGACTTGTTTTATATCGTATTTGTCGTTTATAATTAGACAACCACAAGGTACTGTTCCATATGGATCGTCTTACAAATACAGACATAGCCCACATTCCTATCAACTTGTTTTGTGGAACAACTGCACTAGTATCTTGGAAGTCTATTACCTACCCACATTGCAAGAGAATTGAAGCTGCAATAACTAATTAATAGCATTTGAATCCATCAAAAAAATCTAATATTCAACTAATTTTTGTTTTCCTTGTTTTTAATCCAAATTGTAATGAAAAAGAAATGTATTAAATGAAAAACTGTGTTTATGAATATTTCATGATTTGCATACAAAAATGCGTTAAATAATAATAATTTTAACTGACTCTATTTTTCTGCATCATTCATTTCTTTATATTACGTCTCCATCTGTTTTTCTCTCTCAATGTTTGTGTCCCACTTTTTTTCTCCTCCCAAATAATGTTTGCCATTTCAGGCCATACTACTAAAAAAAATTGCACAACAGCACAAAAAAACCATAATCAAACATTGTTTTACTTGCCAAAAAAAAAATTATGCTAGGTATTTCCATGTGTTTTCGTCTTCCGGTGTACGCTTTGGAATTATTTCCCTCTCCGGAAATTTGGTGAAGGTTTTTATTAATTTCCGTCTTGATTCTCTTGAGTAGACTGAAATTGACTCTGACTGCTGTGGTTGACAAACAAGATGAACAAGGAACAAGCCTATCATCACCATCCCTCCCTCCCTCTCTACTCTTCTCAATAGCTCGTTGTTTTATGATTTCATGTCTGTTTGTAAGTAGCACGGAATTGGGTGAAGCCACTGTAAACAAAAAGTACTTCCATTTCGTCTGCAGAAGCTACCAGATAAATAGAGAGAGAGAGAGAGATGGAAAGAACAGCGAAATTTTATGAATATTTTTTTTTCGCTGATGCGTGGTAAAAAAAATTGTTTACACATTTTTCTCTCTCCCTCTCTCTGCAAACATGCAATATTACCTATTTACCTGCTTCTTCTTCACTCCTTCACAGTATTCCAAAAAAAAAATATGCTTGTTCAACATGAATACATCCATATTTTTCAACATGAATATATGAACATCCATATTTTTGTTCTGCCAAAATATATAAATTTTTTAAAATAGTGTTCCACATCGGTGAAATGTATACGAGCACATGCATTACAAGCAAAAATTTCTATTCAATATGTAATACAAAGAGCAAAGCATTAGAAATCAATTCTCATGCAAATAACAAGAAAAAGTTAATCAAACATGCAAACAAATTGCTGTGATTCCCATTTTCATAACAATTTTCTCTCTCTCTCTCTTTCTCGCAACATTTTTTAATAAAAATGTGCAAAATCATGTCAATTTATCAACATTACCAAGAAAAAAGAAGGGAATAATAAGTTTGGTATAACTTATACCATATACATAAGGGGAAAAGTCGTTGCTTTGTGATTTTTGGAAAACGTTTTACGCCAAAATTAAAATTTACACTATTCCCTTATAATTCGAATGTTACTAGATCTGATTTGTATTAAGCTTAGTTGAGGTTGTAGTACTTCATGTTTGACTGACACTGAGCATAAATTGTCCTGTTGTACTATATATTCCTGACTACTTGCATATAATCTTGGTCCACACGTTATTTCGTGTCCCTGCAAGTGCTCAAATTACCAGAAACTTGCTGCAAAAATAACGAAAATTTCCATTGAAAAATCGTACATAAGTAAATAAATTGTTCCTACATTTTATCCCCACAATTTGAAAGCATTGGACGATGCATACTCTCAATAACATATTATTGCTTCTCCAACTGTTAATTATAATAGGTAATTGATTCAAGTTCTAGTATCTCGAAAACTTTAACAGTTGCCAATTGTGTAACATTAAAAACTATAATCCAACATTATATTTATTATTATTACTATTATTGTGGCTTTATTGCAGAATAAATTATAAAATATTATCATGTCTCTAAAGAATTTGAATATCATGCGAAAAAAATTTCGACGAAAAAATGTCTGCAGAAATAAATGCTTTGCATTTTAGTATTAAATATTTTGTTATTCTTGTTTACGACTAAGTACACTTTTATCGGTTACTTAAGCAAAGTGAATTCCCCACTGCACTGGTGTTAATACATTAAATCACACAGACCAACAAATCTTGAGCAGAAACGCACAAGTTACTATTATTATGTATTGCTTGCCAACTTCCGCCTTTGCTTTTACAAAAATGAAGTATTGCTTTTTGTTGTTGGCGGTGCTACTACTGTGTGTTAGTTATTTGCATTATAACGTTAACATAATATCAAATAACCTATAATCGATCACAAACAGCAAAGCACATATAAAATTTTGGCAATTGAAAAATTGAAGTCAAAGCCATCAATATGATACTTGATATTGCAAAGACTTGTTTTTTTTTTCAAGAAAGCGCAAATATATTTAGCTACATGAAAAATTATACGCAATGAGCCCAGAAAATATGTTGCTGTCAAATATCCTAATCTACATTTTTTTTCTCTTAAAATATCCGAATCTCCTTCTTCTTCTGTCTACTCATCTTTTTTTTCTTCAATGTAACAAGACACCAGACATTTTTTCCCATGTTTTTGTTGCAAAACGCATTTTTCTCCTTCGATGAGTTATTTCATCAAAATGTTTGAAGAGATGAAGATGAGGAAAAGGAAGGAGGAGGAAGTGGAAAAAAAGCGAAAGCAAGCACAAAGAGTATTGAAATTAAATGTATGCAGAGTCATGAGCAAGTGTTCTCTTTCAGTGTACGTGTGTGCGTGTAGATCAACTACATAATAGCTAGGTTATTACGTCAAATCCAGCAATATTTCATCCTTCTTCAGAGATTGAAATTGAAATCGACGCTGTTAACCAATCTCTCTCTCTCTCTTTCTATCTCCGAAGCCTAAGTACAATGAAGATGAGGAAAAGCGTAGAGGATTTTGCTTTCTTGTGCATATCGTCTTGTTTTGACGCTTTTCTTCCTTTTCATTAAGTATTCTCTCCCGTCATCCTCAT
>JAHZNC010000601.1:0-19914 GCA_027744095.1 Zhuqinia jingwanae | reverse complement strand
ACTCTATATGATTTTTGTTTGTGGGATTATGGATTACGGATTACAGTATCTGAATTTATTTCTGGGATTACGGATTGGGGATTACAATCCGTAATCCTGGATTAGGATTAATGTAATCCTGGATTACTGCCAGCCCTGATAACGATGTACGTTACGTGGCAATACAGAAAAAATATGCATAAATAAGTTAAAAGCTATTTGGTATTCTGTGCAGAAGAAGATGATGATGATGGTAGGATGAAGATGATGGTGTGATTTGTAATTAGTAATTAGTTAACCGGTAGTATTTGGATAATGGGGATAAAATACAATTTTTGTTTTAAAATTATGAGTTGTTCCAGTTTGAACTGGTTGTGATGGAAACTCAAATTATATGCAATATTAATAGAAAAGAGAAGAAGTTTTTATAATTAAATGGTTGATAAATAGTTTTGGATGGGTTTAAATGCTGATATATTTTCCTACTGCCGAACCTAGATCATCGGTAAACCAGGTAAACATTGAGGGGTTGCATAACCACATTTGTAACAATATCACAATGAAATGCGGTAAGTTTTTGTACTTCGAACAAATTCGTATAATTTGTATTTATTTCTGTCAGTTTTTCCTTTAAATTGTATTTTTTAATCTAGGCATAAGTTTTTATAAGCGGATCAACTTCCCTGGAAAATGGAAGCTTTTCACAACTGACAAATATAATTTTTACTGATAAACTTATATTTTACTAATTTAGTAATAATCGTCCCTTCGGCTTTGGTCTGATGGTGGTGGGATGAAGGTTCCAAAAGGATTGCTGAAAAGTTAGAAATAAACAAGCACTTAAAATTCATGAAATATGGAAGTATTAAAAGAATGTAGTAGTTTTTATGATGATATAAATTATTATTTTGCATACACAAGCTCTGGCTCATGAAACTTGTCCCCTGCTCCTCCAGAAATTGCTGGAAAAGCTTGAACCTGCCTGGAACTGGATTCTGGAGCCGGCTTTGTTCCAATGACTCCGGCTTGCGCGGTTGATGCTAATGTTCCCATATCGCTCCCGTTCAAGTTAACTGATATATTATAGTTTCCAGGTGTGCTGAAACTTAGATTAAAAGAATGGATGCTGATAGAGGGGCTGTAGTGGTGTGAGTGCTGCACAGAAGAAGGTACTACTGCTTTGAAGGTATGTGCCGTCCCGTTTTCGTTGGTTTCGAAGGTGGAATTGGCACTCGCAGACTTTTCATCAAACTTTGGAGATGTAACAGAGTCGAACATACAGGCACATGTTTGATCAGTATTTTCAGACGCCATTTTGAGAGCCCTGGAAATTAATCAAACAATAAACTAAATAAATATTTAGTAATTTAAAATTAATGCCAGTCCGCACGTTAACTAAACACTGTTGTAAACCACATATTATTATTACCTTTTAAAATCTGAACTCAAAACTGAAATACAAGTTTGTGCCACAATTATATAGATATGTAGTTCTTGTAAAAATCAAACTCGAAATAAAATCCGAATATTGCTGTATAGAAATTTCTGTCCAGGAAACGTTTCACCACAGACTACTTTGGGGATATGTGTAAAAAGACGGTTATCTAAAATGAATGCATGCATGCCCGGTTTTTGGAGAAGAGCATGAACTAATTACTGCAAGTAAGCAAATCACAAACATTCCCAATTCCTCCTCTTTAAAATATGTATGTTCAGTGAACATTGTTCACCGATGAAAAGAAAAAAAAGCATCTATTCATATTTCTTATCTCTGTTTGAAATGCAGCCGGATAAAAACGACAAGGAAGTTGATTCCTCCCCTAAAAATTAATTTGTCCTCATTTGCATTTTATCGTATTTTCAAGAGATAAGAATGCTCCCATAGTCTCTCTCGGTAATATATCGCTCATAATCCAAAAAAGGGGAAAAGGAAATGTATTACCATAATAATGTATGATAATTGATAATATTATGAATGCTAGACCTTGTACATTGATTGACCTGCTACCTACTTTATGCGTTGTCATATCTTGTTTCTTTTATTTCTCTTATCATCCGGCAGGTTTCCTTTGCCCATTTTAATGGAAGGTCCTGCCGATAAAAATCGTTACACATCCAGAGCATACCCAACAACGGTAAATTGGTATAGATCTCGATCAACAATAATATTCAATTGCTTAACGGAAAATACGTTTTTTGGTTTGAATTACTAAATCAGTCATATTAAATTGAAGTTTGTTTGTTTGTTTTTGTCATTTCGGTCAGCTTTACAGTTTGATACGATACATAATAGCCAAGGTACCTACATAGTGTACATAATACATATAGGTACACATTCGTCATTTTACTTTCACCTTTTGGGTGTCGACAAAATGCGTTAAAGTACTTTCAGTTGTTTAACTAGCTGGCTGTCCAACTTTGTAGTAATTGCAGTCATTCGTCATAATTATGTTGTCCTTTTGTGGCTATATAGTGCCTGTTTTACGATAATAAACGAGGCATGTACGGGGAAAGATTTATCAAATCAAATTTATGTTACAACAAATCAAGCAAAGCAATATTTAAACGCTCATTTCTGACAACAATCTATTATTACGAGCCTGAGATGAAATCCTCCCCTCATAAAATAATTGGTAAAAATGTCAACTGACAACCAAAATGTTGATGTATGTGTAATCATAATAGGCAATATTGCATAAAAAACATAATACGCATGATGCTTAACGCATTTTGTTTCAAAGTTTCAGTACACCCTACCAAATACATATAAAACATATTATACCTACATGTCATTATAACGGATATGGATGCAGTTGCTGCGAAAATGCAAAAACTTTATTAATGACATAAATAATTGCAACGCTGCTGCAAAATTCAGAAGCGTGATCAATCTATGGTGGGATGGGAATTGTGCGTTTTTTGTTGTTGTTGACTTGCACTCGCAAATCTCACGAACAAGCCATGGGAAAGTAGGTTTACGATTTTTTATTATTTCTACGACCACGACGATACCATTAACATTTACAGCTTTAAAGAATAAAGATTAGATTTTTAATGAGACGAGAATCCTAGTAAACCAATATAGTATAAGGATTTTTATTATTATTACATTTTGATTTTGAACATTATAATAATACTTTTATATACTTTACTACTGAACAACCTTGACAGGATTCTCATCCTGATTCCCAATATCCCAAATGGGTTACATCATGTAACTTACATGATGTCTGTGTGTGCTTCTCATCCTCTGTTGGTTTTATTGTTGCGTATTTTATTTACATAAAAATTACATTTAATATGGTATAATACATTATTAGATAAGAAAATAAACACATGCAAAATAAATGACTACCGTGTGTGCTGCTGTTAAATAATATTCTTGGGTTATTTAATTCTTTAAAAAAAGCAATTACGATGATGATGATGATGATTATATAGATGGGAAGGGAAATAAAATCACTATTCCAACCAACCACATCAAACCAAATTGAGTTATACTTGACAAGCAAGGAGATGTCGATGTCCGTTTACAATGCTAAAAAATAAATATATCCAAAACAATAACAGTAAACAAAAAAAACTTGTTCCGTTCATCCGTTGATGATGATGATGTTATGTTGATTGTTGGTTGGTATTGATGATGATTGTTGTTGTTGCTCGTTGTTCCCATATCCTTCATCCTTGTGGAAATGGCATTGAAGAACTATGTTACTGCTGATGATTAAATAACTTATTGTGTGAATGAGTTTCTGTCAATCATGATAAAAAAATAAGCAATAAAATAAATGCACATGTGTACTGTACTTCCTTTCCCTTTTTAAATAATATACCTACGTACATTAGATCATAACAGCACTCAAGAATAACTGAATAAATAGTAAATATAGCGTTGTTTTTATCCACGTAGATAATCGCCTAAAAATATGCATGTCCAATTTTGAATTACATTAAAATATTAAATTGACAATATTTTAAAATTTCAAATTTGGCGGAACGATAAAAATGTGGAAATGACACGAGTAAAAACTCGATTTGTAGTTAATTTTTGTCTGTTATTTTGATGGGCTGATTGAAAATTTATTGATTCGAGATTTTTTTTTACAAAAGATCCAACTTTCTGTCCTTTGTTCCCATTTTTTAAAAGCGTGATTTTTGCCTTGTTGCATACCGTTGCGTTTCTCTTCTCTTTGTTCGGTTTACAATTTTAGAAACAAGCTCCAGCAGCAGTAAAAACAAGATAGAGCTTATGACCAGTGAGTACAAAGTACATGCACATGCATTCATATATTGTTGTTGATGTAAATACAATGTATGTATGCGAGAAAAGTGTATGCATTCATGCTTGTATATATTTGGCGGGATTTTCAAAATCATCTGCTTTGATCAAAACAAACCTGTGTGGTTTGTTATCAAAAATTTCAATGTCATTCGAGTCGAGAATGTAAAAATAAACTGAAAAGGTGCGAATGTGTTCACTTTTAAATTTAAATTTTAAGGTTTCAAATTTCCTTCTGTTAATTTTGGTCGAGATAATTAACAATGAAGGGTAAACGTGTAGTTCTTCCGAGAGATGTATGATTTTAAGTGCATTTGTTTGAGCAGTGTCTCCTGCGAAATTATAAGAGTAATAGAAAGGATTTCAAACCAAATGAAAACGGATGTGTGTCAAGTCAAGTTGTATTGTACGTAGATGGAGGGTAATAGTGTTCCGCTGCGTAGGGCGTAACTTCGTTAATTAGTTAATTGAAATGGTTTTGTACGATGATAAAAAGTGGCTCTGTCGACTAATCCGGACATCATTTACATTTGAAGATGACACCGGTAAATGAAGTGCAAATTGAATTTTGAATGAAGCATTTAATTTACGAATTTTGAAGTATGTAATTCTCATGTTCATGTTTGTTATGTATTTTCTTGAAGGAGTTTGTGAAAAAGTATTAAAAACAAAAGCAGCGCTGCCACCAGTTGGATACAAGCAGGAAGGAGACTCAAGTTCTTTATCTAGTGATGATTCTTGTGATATTAAGGGTAATCAAATCAATTACGTTAACAAATTAACTATATAATACTTATGTACATTCAACTTTGCAATTTATATTTAATAATAAATAAGACATTCTTGTTTGGCTGATTTTTATTATTTTTACTCTTTTTTTTAAATGTCTAGAGGGTGCCGACCTGGGCCATAGAAGAAGATCCAACACTGCTATTAGATTGGAAAAATTGGAGAAACAGAAGAAAGTTCAAAATTTAACGCAAGTTGTTAGGGTAAACAATGTAGTTGCAGCTCCAAAAAATCAAATTACTTTCAAGAAAGATACCAATTACCTTAATCGCGCTAGTTCATCCTCTAAACATGCAGTGCGTGTTGAAAAGCTACTGCAGTAAGTATATTAACACACCTATACATAAACGATTTTAATATATTCTATTAAAGTAAGTTTTTCACAGAAGCCTGCAATTTATTTCATTTCAGAGCGGTCCCAAATCCAGATCAGATCCCATTTGCTATTTATGCCAAATTTGATGCTTCAGGCCATCCCGAAACTTCCTATAAACGAATGGCCATTTTTATTCCCTTTCTTCCTCCGGAGCAACGGGGTTATCCTTTGCGAGTTGCAGTTGTAGCGACAGCAAAAGTTATGGAGCTTATTGGTCTGACTCTGTGGATGGCTTCACAAGCTTACCCAGGGATTACGAAGGAGCTTCGACCGATTACGTATTATTGGTATGTTCTAACTATTTACTTTATTGGCTAAATATTTATTAAGTTTTACAAGAACTCTAATTTTAATGTTGCAATACTTGTTTTTATATTTTTTAGTCTACAAATAGCTGACGAAGACGGTGAATGGGACTCTGACTTTCCCTCCATGGACCCATCTGAACCCGTATCCAAATTCTCCTTTAGTCATTTAGCCCTAGTTAGATGTGAAAACGATCATGCTATCCACTCCACGACACAACTTAGTGTTAACCTCTCATTTCTCCTCCCCAATGGCTCCAGCTTCAGTATGACGGTGGATAATGTGGATATTTCTCTAGCAGACTCTCTGGTTATGCTTCTCGAAAAATCCGGTTGGGGTCGTGGGTTCCTTACCGCCACATCGGCAACTCCTAAAGAATCTTATCACTTTGAAAAGTTGGGGGATCCCGCAGTCCAATATTCAGATTTATCCATTTCGATTAATGATGCAAAATGTAAAGACTTTTGTTTGGTGAGGAATGGGGCTAAAAGTATACAAAGCGCTACTGTGAAGTCAGACACCAAAGTTGGGTATGCACGCACAATTATCACTCCAACACAACCTGGCTATGACTATTTCATTAGAAAATTCTTTCATAGTTCATGATGTCTGATAAAATTCAAATTAATTATTAATCTGTGCGAAAAATCTCGTTTTTTGGAGCAGGTTTGGCGGTAGCCCATCAGAAATTCCTGGAGCGAGATCCAGTTTTTACCCAGTCCTTGTATCAACAGGTCGATTTAATCGTGATAAAAATGCTCTCTGTGGTATGCTTACCTTACATGAATCATGAAAGCAGATATTTTGTATTCTGTCAATAATTTACCAAGTGCATTTTCGCAAGTTTGAGTTTCTATTTGTTCTAGTTATTTGGAGTGGGGATCGGATGGACCTAGAGTTCCAGCATACTAAAACAAAGAGCTACCCGTTATCAAGTTTCTCAGGCGTGAAATATGATCCCATGAAAAATCGCGTGGTTGTTTCCGTAGGCCATTATTCCCAAAATGCCCCAATGCAAATGGGAGCCCATTACCTGACCGGTACTAGTCATCTTACCTTGACCACATCTGATAGACAAATCGCTACAGAATTGTATCACCATTTAATTTCTGTGATTCAAAAGAAATGAAAATATGAACATGAATCTTTGTTAAGGAGAACCAAAAATATTTAATAATTTGCCCTTAAAAAATAAGTCCACTTTGTTGTTCCAAAAAAACACTTCAAGTAATACGTATGCATTTCTTTTCGGCATATCATTTTAATACAATTTATTATTACAATAATCAGTTAATCATTTTAAATATTTAAAATCTTTTTTTTACATTGAAAGGTTACTTAAATCATATCTATACCAGTTTCCTTAATCAACTACGTACGTAACCTTAATTAAATTATTATTATTAATTAAGGAATATAAGTACACCATAAAATTTCAAATTGTACATTCGAAAATATATATTTTGCAGCTTTTTTCTTTCTCTCGCGCGCGATTTATGAGATAATTAATACTAAATATACTCCTACACACCGCACCAAGCTTTAATATGATGTGCTGCTTTAATATGATGTGCTATCTTAGTATTTGTTTTTTTCAAACAAGAGATTAATTATCAATAAAAGTTATAATGTTTGCAATATAATTTACATTTGAATTTACAGCGGCATTCATTGGGATATTCTCATATATCGCGTTAAGAATTTTTTTTGTTGTGGCTCATTTTAACTTATTTACCCAGTCATCATCATGCAGTTTGTCTCATTTGATTAATATAATAATTATTGATAAAAGTTACGTTTTTATAAGCAGTTTTATCATTTTTTGTCTTATTATCATAAAATAATTTACAAATTCCAAATACATTAGGAAGAAAAAATCTTTTTTTTAACGTTTTTATAGCATTTTTCTTTATCCAATTACAGCTAACTACCATTTTATTGTTTATTCATTACATCAATAATTACTAATTCCTATGAATTATAAGGCTTTGTAACAATCCAATATGTATAGTCACTTAAAACATACGAGCACGTATAGCGTTTTAAAACTACTACAATAAGTAAACACATCGTTATAGCATCGCCCCAAGCATAAAAATAGATATAATTCCAGATAAGACATAATAGTTTCCAGTTCTTTTTTAAAATCCGGGCTTTAAAAAATAGTAAATATGGACAAAGTAGCGTAAACCTTTTTTGCGAGAATACATATATAGGAACAGTAAAAATCAATAACCGACATAATTTGTCATGTAATGAAATCCAAAATATACATTTTTTCATTATCAAAAAAAATAGTTACCAATTTGGATTGAACTTCCTGCTTTTGTATTTATACTTGTTTCTTTGGAAATTTTATACCACATGTAACAAACGTCAGCAGAAAAGCATAATATTAAATATAAATATTACCATAGCATTATTATATGGCATGTCATATTGCCAGCTTTGCTTTATTTACGTGATGCATAGGCAATACTGCTCATTTTTTTCAAATGATGGAAATGATTCTTCTTCTTTTTTTAAATTATATACATTATACATTTAGTTAACTATGCTATTACTTTAACATACAAATTATGAATATATTTTTTTAAAGGCTTAGTTGTAAAACGTATTTTCGCCAAGTATGAAAATCGCTCAGAATCATAATAAATCATGTTGTTTTTACTACATATTCTCGACTACAAATGTAATTTCGCGCGCATATGTTATCGTATTTCTTAATCGTTTTACTTTACACTAAAATAGTTAACTTTATATCTCACTTTAACGAGCTGCTTATATAATAATTTTTTGTACACTGCTCTATTATTTTCGTACCTTAATTAGGCATCTATGTAGTTTTTACTTATAGAAAATTTAAATTTAATAGGTATTTGAAATTTGCACATGTTTAGGGTTCCTTAATTTTTTTCTTCATAATAATCAAGTTCCTAGATTACGTAGATGAGTGTCATGAAGTGTAAGATAGTGAAGACTACTAATAAATTAACTTGTAGTCATTGCCAAATTATAACTTGTTGTACAAACTATTGCATGTCAAAGTTTTAACGTAACCTTATAAAGGTAATAATAGCATTCAAAACTCCACTACATGCACGTTGCCGAAATTACCTTAATTAGGCATCTATGTAGTTTTTACTTATAGAAAATTTAAATTTAATAGGTATTTGAAATTTGCACATGTTTAGGGTTCCTTAATTTTTTTCTTCATAATAATGAAGTTCATAGATTAAGTAGATGAGTGTCATGAAGTGTAAGATAGTGAAGACTACTAAAAAATTAACTTGTAATCATTGCCAAATTTTAACTTGTTGTACAAACTATTGCATGTCAAAGTTTTAACGTAACCTTATAAAGGTAATAATAGCATTCAAAACTCCACTACATGCACGTTGCCGAAATATTTTAGTTTAAAAGCAATAAAAGTTTTACCGTTTTAATTTATAAAAACGTCTTTCAATACCACTTTTTTTATTTTTAAGATTTAAAATAAAGACTTTTCATAGTTGGTTCCTTTTATTTACTTTGTTTTCTAGTTCGGTTCGGTTGGAATAATTCCATGTAATTGCATATTATTTTTTTGCGGAAATACAAATACTACAACATACCTAAATATCAATACCATCTTGTTGGTTTTCTTGTTTTTAATACGCTGGAAAAGTCAACTTGTTATTTATAAACCTGATAAGATTTTTCTTTTTGGGTATTTTTCTTCTGCTACTTAAAAAGTACAAATTAAGTTTACTTTCCACACACAACACAACGTTGCTACGTCTGTAGTCTGTAGTAGTATTTTGGTGTTTACATTCACTTACTTTTTTTATACTAAAACATCCCAAGTCTCACGTAACCTAACTAGTAATAATAATGATATAATCTTTTACAGCACGACATCATGAAGAAAACAAGCTTTTACTTATTTATGTTTTCTTTTAGCAAAAAGAAGAAGGAAACTTTACCCTAAAGCTCTAATACTTTCCCTTGCGATGTCAAAGTAAAAGTATCGTAGGTATTTTTTTTGTCAAAAAAGTCAACATAAACAACAACAGCGCAGAAAAAAAAACTCCACCAAACGACAACAAGAAGTGGGGAAAAAACATGAATAGAATGTAAACTGCTTTGTTACTATTTTGTTTGCTGGTTGGTTGGTTGTTACATGATAGTTTATTTTGTTGCGTTTGATGTTTGCGTAGCTTAAATAACTTGTTCTTCGTTTACAAATTGGAAAACTACTTGATTCTCATATCTCAAACTCAAACTCTCATTCCCAAAGAAAAATAAAGTTGAAAAAAACAACATTAAACAAAAAAATAGTAGTAGTAATAATAATACTTTCTCTGCACAGTCTTTTCTATTTCATGTTCTAGTAATAATCTTGTTTCCTATTGTAAATCTGATCTGTCCTAATGCTATTTATTTAATTAAAAATATATATACCTACTTGTTGATAACATCTCATTCTTGTCTAAAGTCTAAAAATACTACCCACCTACATACATAAATATTTCTACATATATTATCATGATTTATAAAACTACTTTTTAGAAAACGGATATATTTATGACATAAACTCATTTGGGAATTTCACTAGTGTCGCAATAGATTTCAAAGAGTTTTTTTGTTTTTTTTTATCATTTGGGTTACCTAAACACTTTTTGTTTCCTTTTGAAAGTTTATACTCTGCACCTTTTTTGCTGGAGTAGTGGTTTCCCCCGGTACGTGAGTTTTTTTTGTTTTTTTTTATCATTTGGGTTACCTAAACACTTTTTGTTTCCTTTTGAAAGTTTATACTCTGCACCTTTTTTGCTGGAGTAGTGGTTTCCCCCGGTACGTATTACCATTTATGTAACTCAACCATATCTAATACATTTTTTTTTGTTTTAGAACATTACACAAAAGTTATGATGATGTTAAAACATGATTACTGAGTGATTACTGTTAAACATATAAAATATTATTATACTATAATAATAAAAGATTAAACATGTGTTAAAATATTAATGTTTCAAGTAATAGTATAGCATTTATTCGTGAGACATATGATGACATTTTTCTTGTGATATTTGGCTTTACAAATAGTAAAAGGTATTATGTGTGGTATGTAAAAGTTGTTAATGATTATAATGATATTTTAGCTAACAACTATCTGATCTATTACAGTTAAATTGCTTGTAATAATACATTTTAAATGAGAAGAGTTTATCATGGTGAAGAGGCGACTTGCTGATTTTTATTGTTGTGCTTTTGTGCAATGAGACGTTAGATAGAACAGTTTAAACTTTACGAGAGAAACGAGGGGGGGTTGCTGAAATATAATAACTCTTAGAAAATGATGATGCGTTGTAACTTGTAACTGCTGTAATAATAATATCAATCAACTAAATTATTTTCTTTCGAATAAAGTAAGCGAATATTTTTGGCCTAGATTCTTCTAAAACATACTTTTTGCCTCTCAACCGCAGACTACAGAAATAACGTCGTTTCAAAGCAAACAAACTGCTGTGTTTTTTGCTGTTGCTGAGAGTGGATATCAAATACTCCAGTTTAAAAAAAAAGGTTTGTAATCTTTCTAAAGTGCATTTTTACTATATTGTTTTGTTTAATGAAGTGGAAATATGTTTTTTTTGTGTTGATATAAGTAAACAAAGCTTTTAGATAGCTTAGCAGAGGAGCATCAAGTAATAAGTGTAATGTAGAAGAAAAACCGGGTTTTATAATAATAATCCAGTAGTGTGTCTTTCTAAGAGTAAAATTGTTTCTTGAAGAAAAGCTGTACGTTAAAAGCTTTATATTTCATATATTTTTTTAAAGAGAGATAAGAAATTTTAAAGTGTTTGTGTTGGAGAAAGAGAGAGAGTTAGTTTTTTTGCTATATACATAATATGGTCAATCAGTTTCCGGTTTACAGTTCAGTTAATATATTTTTTTACTCGCCGAGAGAGAGAGAGAGGAAGAAGAAAGAACGGTGATATTATCATCATATCATATTATTATTATATATTTAGTATAAGGATTACAGTATAAGTCTTTGGGAGTGTTTCTGTGTCAAATTACGCGTGTCGAAATTTTCAAATGTTTTTTCTTTTCGTAAAAATGCACATCATTAGATTCCAGGGATCATCATCAAAAGATTAAAATCAGCAGAGAATTTTTTTTTTGGGTCCATCACTGACATTGTTTAAGGAGTACTGGAAAAATTCATTCCATTTAATAGCTTTTTTCTCTCAAGTGTTTCTCAATTTATTCTCAAGTGTTTTCTCAAAAAAAGGAGTAAGTGTTCATGTTAACATTATGTACGTTTTTGTAGTAGTACATTTATTAAGCATTTTGTTTGTTATATTCTTTTACTTTTCTTTATATTTATGATTCAACTCAAGTGGTCAAAATGTGACCCAGGACGACGAAGACGACGCAATAGCAAGATTGTGTTTTGAACAACTCTCTGTGTTTTATTAAGAAAGTCCAACTTTGTGTGTAAAACAAGTCCATCCCCACTTGCTGCGTACATTATTAAAAGGTTAATTTTGGAGAGTTTTGTTTTCTAAGAAAAAAAAGGAGAGATATCAGTCTAAAGTATATGTAGGTAAGTAGAGAGAATGTACTGGGCTCTATGGTGATGGTAGTATGCCTTTTAAAAGTGAATTAAAGTCAGTCGTTATTTTTGTTTATGATATTCATAAAATTCTACACAATAACAACAACAACAACAACAACAACGATATCTATGGTTGTTTACCACACAGATAAGTAGAAACAAAGTACCTATGTACGTAGGTAGGCGCATGCATTGTTTTTCTTCTTGTGTATATATTTTTTTGTAATAAAGAGTCTAAAGTTTCTTTTTTAAAGAGCCACCATCAGGATGACTAGTGCTGCTTCTAAATTGCAATACAATGATGTCGAGTTTGATACTAAATGAATGTACTTGCAATTCCACAACCACTACTACGGCAACAGTGCAGAAGTGGCAGCAAAATACTCAAGTAATAATATTAAGTAGTAGAAGTAGTGGTGAAGTCGTCCATAATGGCTCCAAGTGTGCTTAATAGACAACGGACTCTCATGAAATAGCATTTATGTTTAAATGATGTACAACATTACTTTGATCGAGACTCATGATGTGTGCGTTTTTTGTTGTTGGTTGTACCATCATCAACCACACCACCAGCAGCACCGCATTTAAAACTTTAAAAAAGCAAACAAAACGGACCGAGACCCAAAATGTAAATTTTTAAAACTTTTTTTCGTTTTGAACAAAATATGCTATCTTTTTTATATAAAATACATCAAAAAGAAATTTGAATTGAGAACTTTTTTGTAAGTGTGATCTTTCATCATATAATATTTTTTTATATCATTTTTATTTTCCCGTAGAGTCAAAAGCTTCAAAGGAAACAACTTTCTTGGTCCAACTTGAAATGTTTTTTTTTTCAAGATAGTTTTTATTTTGAAAAGCATCTTCCTTTGGATCTTGTATGATGGTGGTCTCCTACTTTTTTGTGCTGATGTTATGATTATGTATGTTTTGTTGCCATTGGCTTTTGCAAAATGCATAAGTGCCCATCCATACATATATTTTTTAGGATGAAGCCAAGCAGTACGAGTGAAACATAATACCCCTATTTTTTTGTATAAGGTATATATTTTTTTTATTTCGCTCAAGGGTACCACTTCTTATTTATTCTTTTGTTTCAAAATAAAATTTATTTTTGTAAACCAAAAGAAAACCAAACTAGCGCAGGAGTGGATCCTCCCAAAGAAGTTTTGTAAAAGTTTAAATTTTGAGTAGTGGTAAAGTTGGTAAAAGTTTGGTGCATATTTTTTTATCATGAAAAAAAATTATACACGATATGCTATTATGTTTACTCTGTGATGCGAGAAGATTTAAAGGATGTGGTCCTATAGACAACAAAATACAAGAAGCATTTTTTTCTCTCTCTTCTTTTTTCCAAATAATTTTTTTTAACGAGGCCAAGTCTTTTGTTGAGTGCTGGCCTATTTTGTGTCACTTTCACTTATCCTCTTATTGGAATTTTTGGTTATGAAATTGTTTTTGAATTTTGACCCTTATTGTTTTTGACGTATGTACCAAATATTTATGACATTACCAAGAGATCTCGTTTGATCACCATTCCTTATTGGATTGTAAAAAAAGATACATATGCATTTACAAAAGGGATAATTTTTTTTTCAAAGACGAAAAAATATTAACAAATTTCATCATAAAACAATTTTGGCCTTTCATCTTTTCTCTTTCTTTGGTATTCCTTTTTTCTTAGGTATTATTGAATTATCCAAGATTCTGATCTTTTTCAGCTTGCACCTCCACACCAGCAGCAGCAGCAGCAAAGTATCATAAACAGATAAAAACCATCTTGCATCCCTAAATCTTTTCAAGCTTTTTTTCTTTCTTTCTTTCTTCCTTCATAACAAATTTTGTTTTGATCTTGTTTCCCTCTTTTTACATGCTTGTCTATGAAGGCATATGTATGTATGCATATGTACATGCTTATCTATCCATATCTGATTCTACAATGACGCTGATAACATCAATATGGCTATATGACCCTAATTGTAATTCTATTATGCAGTCCTGCATTCTGCAGTAGAGAGCGTCCTTCTCTCGCTATATATCCTCCTGTTTGGGAGCTTTCGCCTCCAAAATAAAAAAAGAAGAAGTTTTTTCTCTCTTTTGTAGTACCACCACCGCCATACCATTAAATAGCACTATCATTTTTCCATTCTTCTTTTTCCTTTGTCAGATCATTTGTAGAAATATATTTTTTTATTTTACATTCAGTATTCAGCTTCGTTAACTTGAAACTTTTTTTTTAAATAAAAAAGAAGAAAAACACAGATAGAACCAGAACCAAAAAAAAACTTTTTTTAACCAACAACCTATATATAGCTTAGAGAAAAAAACTTGTATTTTCTGTACTTCTTTCTTTCTTTCTTTCTTTCTAGTAATGGAATAAAGATGATGATCAGCATTGATGATAACAGTGCATCCGTCCGTAACAGTAAGATTTTTTATATTTTTGTTGGCCTGGATGAATGAATGGAGAAAAAGGAACTTGGCCAAATGTTCCCACACACCACCGCACTATGGTACCATCATCATGATCATGGTGAACTTCAGACTGACAAATAGCTAGACAAGTGCCAAGAAAAAATATGGGTGTGATTGAACAAAGATTTTTGTTAAATAAATCATTTTAAGTCTTCTTGACAGCTTTGATAATTAGTCAACTTTAGTCAAGGGAAAAACATTTTTAAAGCTAATTTATTTTTTACAAAATAGATAGCAAAAAGTATACCCATTAAAACAAAAAACATAAGCATTCACATTTTTTGTGATTTTCCCCCCAAGTTATTTCCGAAATGCAGAGTTCCCGTCTATTTTTTAGTCGTTACTCTTTATTCATGAATCATGAACATTTGTGTGTCCGATAGAGCATTTTCAAAGCTTATCTGTTTTTTCTCAGAACGAGTGCAAAGTAGACCATATGAAAATGAAGTTGATGATAATGATGACCATGAATGTTCAGTAAGGCCTGGAAGTNCAAAGTAGACCATATGAAAATGAAGTTGATGATAATGATGACCATGAATGTTCAGTAAGGCCTGGAAGTATCGGACGTTATCCGTTATCATGATGATGACGATACTCGTGGCGTGAGTGTGTGTGTACATGTATAAAAATAAAGCACTGCAAAACAAGAACATCAGCAGCTCTCTCTACCACCGTCATCATCAGTATCAAGTACCAACCTTTTTTTCTTGTGCCAACAAAAAAATAGCAGCAGCAGCAGCAGCAGAGGAGAATAAAAGGCTGAAACCCTTTTTTTTCTTGGAAGAAGAAGAAGGAAAAAAAGTTCATAAAAGAGAAAGTGCTGTATATTTTTTTCTATAGCTTTCTTTTCTCTCGGTCGTCATGTCTGCACAACATCATTATCCTACACACTTTTGCAATTTTTACTGCCGTTGTTCCTATTACTCCTCCTCCTGGTTGCTTTTTTGCTACTGCTGCTGCTGCTGCGGGTACAGCAACGGCAGTACATAAAATGCCAAGGATGAAAAATAAACGGAAGAGATGCACTAAACAAAGTAGAGAAAAATTTAGGAAGCATGGGTGATGCGATGGTGGTGGTGGTGGTGTTAGTACCCTGCCTACTTGCTTAGCGCTGTATAATATTATTTTTTCTTAAAAGTTTCCCCCTCCTGCTGACAAATAATGGTCTACTTTCCTGTTACATACTTCTTCTCTTTTTCTTTATATTTTTTTGTGTGTGACCATTCAACCTGTCGCCAGCATGAAAGAGAGAGAGAAAGGGAGAAAAACAAGCTGGAAATAAGTGGTAGTGGCAGCGTTGGTGATGGTGGTGATGCATGATGGCGATGATGTTAAAAGCACAAAAAAATATATACAAAAGAGAAGAAAAAAGAAGCTATTTTGTATATTTTAGTGTATATTTTTTCTGCTTCTTCTTTTTTTGCATTCAGGTGATTTTAAATAGAGACTAGGTACTTTTCTTTTCATATCCCACATCCGCATTCCAGACGAATAAAAAAAGGGAAAAATACTAAATGCATAATTCATAAAGACTTTTATTTCGACAAGTAAAAAGGAATAAAGGGAGGTATGTAGAGAGAGAGAGTGTGTGTGCGAGAAAGAGAGAATGGGGAAAGTTGTTAAAAAAAAGAGGCATTGTTGCCTTTTGTTGTTCAATTGAGTTCATGCTATGGTGTTGATGCTGTTGAATTTATAGTACATGCTTAAAATAATAAATTTGTATTAAATTATATAATGGATGCATGTACAAAAGGAAAACACAAACAAGTTGCTACTCCTAATGTTGCTGCTGCTGCCGCCACCATATCGCGCCCTCCTGTGGTGCTCTCTTTACTGTCTAGTCACTTGACTTTGTTTAAGATAATTTTGATGAGTTGTTGGGAGAAGATAACTACTGCTGAAGAAGTTCTCCCTCTCTCAGTCTCTCTTTCTTGCATGATCTTGAAAAGAATGTGAGTGAAAGCTTGTTTGCTTTTTATATTACTTCCTTTTTCAATAAAACAAAAAAAACACAGAATAAGACGGATGATAGAGAGAGAAAGAGAAAAAGTAGTAAAGAGACGACGCGTTAATGGACTTTTTATACGAACAAGCTTAAATACACAAACCGCGAGAAAAGCCACCAAAAAACGATATAATGTATGTATAACGAAGGCTATACCTCATCTTCATGTTACTATACTTTTATACTCTTTATTTTATGCTGCTTACTACTTACTTTGTTGGTATTTTGTATGTTTCAGTGTGATTCAGATTATTTTAGTAGCTTTTTGTGGTCTTTTCCCTTTCAGACTGGCAAAATCAGCTTTTTAATGGAAATGTAAGTCAAGTCAAGTTAAGTAAGCAACCAAGAAGATGTCATCTCTTATTATTATTTTATTCTCGCAAAAGAGCACGAGTCAAAAGGAGAGAGAAAGTTAGAGAAAGTACATGAAAATTCACAGCTTGTTTTTAAAAGAGAACAAGTACTACAACAACAGCAAAAACACTATATGTATAACCACCACCAATATAATAAGTGCCAAGAAGGAGAAGAAGAAGCATACAAAAAGATTATATGTTTGACTTTAGTAGTCAAGAAAACCACACGGTGTGAAAATGTGATCTTTTTTCGCTGTTGTGGCCTTTGGCTCTTGCTCTTGTTGTTGTTGTTGTTATAGCTGCTGTTGTACTTACTTGTTAGTTACGTAATGGAAAATGGGAATACTACTTAAGTGAAAGCACTGTACCGACGATAATAATAATCATGTCGAGAAGGAGGAGAGAGAGACTTAGGTAACGGCGAGAGAAAAAACTGCGTTTCTCTCTCTCACTTCAGTACAAACAATATAAAGACATAATTTTTTCAGACAATTTTATTTAGTTTGTCTATTTCTATGCATGTCTCTGGACTGACTTTTTTCCTAGATTTTTTTTGTGCACACATTTTTTTGTGTGTTTGTACTTCAGAGAACCTGCTATTATAGCATTTCTTTATTGCATTCACAAATAATAGTAACTCTATTAGGTATAGTAAAAAGGTATGCTGTGTAAACTGTACTTTTTTAATACACGACCCACACGCCACAACTTTGACTTTGGCTTTTTTGATCTTTTTGTTGTTGGATTTTTTTTGGTAAGCCATATGTATAATATGCGATTGGGAGATTGTTGTGAGTAGAGAAACAAAAGCCTTAAGTAGTACTCTTATTTCTTTTTGTGGTTTTGTGTCCTTACCCATTATATTTTATAGGGTATTATTTTCATTCACCAGGAGCAAAGCGGTATACCCCCTACCGCCCAAACAAAACCACCATTGCGCTCAGATACATTTTTTTTGTGTTGGTCACATAGCTTGCGTGTTTATTGTTTTGCTTTGTTGTATATTTATTTTTATTTTTTTGGTTTCCTCAACAAAAAAAGTCAAAACTCTCATCGGCTCCTCTGCAAAAAATAAATAAATATCGGGCATTGTTTTGCCTTGCCCTTGTTTCTTCACAAATGGCACAAATAAATGTACACATTTATCTAGTTTTTCTTCTCTCTCTGACTATGATGTGTTTTCTCGATTGTGTTTCATTGTTTTCCTGTTTTACTTTGACTGTTTGACATGTGGGATATATGAATTTTTTTGTAGTAGTACTTTTTTTCTCTATTTCCGAAAATAGCAATAATAAAATGCGTGTTTTTAGTATTTAACCTAGAAAAAAAATTCCACATTTTACTGACTTTTTTCTCTTTTTCTTCCTGTTGACTTTAACACCCTCTGCACTCTTGCTACTATACATTGTGTGAGCAGCACAACAGCAGTGTGGCAGTGAAGTTAAAAGCAAAAAAAGGGCAAGGCTAAAAATGTTCATGTTGATCATGATCATTACATTATGGCTATAAACGATCATACTGATGATTATTATGAGCACGATATAATGATAAATCGACTGACTGAAGGTAAAACCAGTAAAATATGCTATATAACTCTTTTTTTCCTTGTTCCTGGTCACAAGAATGCCATAGGCAAGCCAAATAATGTTGTAGTTGGGGTATTGATGATGATGATGGTGATCGATAATGGCCGTCGTCATGTCGCTGACTGTGTGTTGTAATAATAATAGCGGTCTTGTAGTAGTAGCAGTAATAATAATGGTTGTGGTGACCTTGATCACTGTTTCCGTGTTTTCTCCTTCTGACTTTTTGCGCTAATAGTTTGGCTTTTTTAGGTATGTATGGTACATATATCATAATTATGATAATAATAATAACCTTGTAAGTAGAGTGTATATAGTGTGTAAAAACACTAAATATGCATACATAATACTAAAATATGACGTGATAGTTGCCTAATGATCTAATATATTGTGTATATATGTTGTATCAGACTAACAAGTTATACAGACGAGAACCATGTTAAAACTTGTATTGTGTGTGTGAGTGTGTGTTTGTGTGATAGGACAGCAGTTATTTAGTATACATGCATGTTAGATATACTCATTTCATGTGAAATGTGTCACATTAGGTCTATATAATGTTTTATTAATAGATATATGGGTTGTAAAATTTATAGTTTCCGTCTATTTCAAGTTGGTAGTCTGATGTCTGCTGCTGCTCTATTATATTACAGCTATCTTAATTAGACTCCTGTTGTAGGTATACATATATTTTATATATTGGGTGTATATATATATAATATAAAGTAAATAAAAACCAGGTACTAATCACTTCCCTTTCCCCCCCATATCCTCACTTTTTCCCCAATGAAAATCTCTTGAAAAGTTCCAAAAGCACGTAGGAACGCCAAGGAGCCCTCCTCAATACATACACACACACTCTCCTTCTCATTATTTCTTCAAATAAAGCCACAAAAAAAGTTTTCCATCATCAAGAATCAGAGTTATGTATATTTTTTTAAGACAGAAGAAGGCGACTTTTGAAGTTGAAAAGTAGCACTTGGGGAGATATTTCCTTGGGATTTAACTTGATTTTCCTCCCGTATGTATTTTTCTGCAAAGTCTTCAGAATCAAAATGAAGAGCAAATGAGAGAGCGCAGCAGTATAAAATAAAAGCCGAACGTCATACGTTTGTAGTTGGTAGTAGTAGGAGCAGCGGCAAGTCTCTTTTTTTAGTTTAAT